>SSHR01002029.1:0-20251 GCA_006518225.1 Fusarium neocosmosporiellum
CTGCAAAGCCCCCGCGCCCTCCTCGTGATGGAGAACTTCAGTACATGGTTCTGAAGCAAGAAGCCGAGCGTCGCGAGCGCATCCTCGCTGATCGGCGCCGGGTCGCCTCTAAATGGCGTCCCAAGATCCCCCAGGTTCGCAAGGTCAACTTTGAGAACTTCAAGAACCGCTTCCAGGACCTTGATGAGCCTGACTACGCCATTGACGTTCTCATGGGCGGGCCCACCACTCAGGCTCAGATCCGCCGTGAGCATGGACAGCGTCGCCGTGAGGAGATTGCTCGTCTTCGACAGAGCTACCTGTCCCTCAAGAACAATGGCTCTGGCGCTTCCCAGAACAAGATCGACGCCTATGAGAGGGCCAGGCGCGAGAGGAAGGGTGATGCGCTTCAATCATCTGAAAATGAGATTCAGCGCATCCGTATCCAGTCTCAGCCAGTCCTCGGTCACTTGACTGCCCTCATGAACGACACGGATCAGCGATCAACTCCCCGCACCTTCATGAGGCCTTTCAAGGCTTTGGTGCACTTCCAGCCCAAGATGAAGGAGATTCTTGCCACTCTGGAGGAGAAGTGGGCAGACTTTGAAGAGCTCGACAGCGATCAGTCCGAGGCTGTTGAGCTTTCTGCTGGCGAGGAGGTTGATGTCGAGCCTGAGGTCCTCGAGGCCGAAGACATGGGCTCTGCAAAGGGAGAGGGAGAAGGAGAGGGAGAAGGAGAGGAGGAAGATGACGGCGCTGACACTGAGTCCCTCGAGTCTGTCGACTCCAACGCCGACGAAGACTATGAGGGCCTTATGGACAGCCCCGAAGCTTTGAGAGACATGCGATGCTATGTCGAGTTCATTGACAACGAAGTCATTCCTCTGCACTCCCGGTTCGATGGTACCAGCGCCGAGAAGGTCACCTTTGATGACCTCTGGTCGCTGTTCCGCGTTGGCGACCTCATCTACATGCCCGCATCCGGTGAGACTGGTGGTCGCTATCACGAGGTTTGGCGCATCTACAAGACGAGAGCCCCTGACCCCGAGACATCGTATCCCACGACTGGATGGGACTTTTTCGAGGATGAACACCAAATCAATGAGAACTCCAAGTTCAAGATCTCCGCCTATTACATCGACCACGATGGCGCCAACTTTGGTGCTGTGCAGCGCAAGTTCGAGATCGAATCCTTCGTGGGAGAACGCTCCATCGAGTCGTTGGAGGTGTTCCCCATTCGATACCGCCACAACCACCAGCAACTCCTTCAGTCGCTGAAGCAGCAAGGTCGCAAGTTCATGGACTACCTCGATGACCGCCACCAGCAGTACAGCGCCTGGACCCTGACCAGGAACCCGCCCTCCGGCCAGACGGAGCCGGATGAAGAAATCCTAGACGACCAGGAGTATCAGAAGATGCGCCACCCTGAGTTCGTTGAGAGTGACCTCATTGTCGATCTCACAGAGGCGTATCAGAAGATGCCCGACTGGATGCCGAGATTCCATCAGCTGACCATGAACAAGTCAATCCGATGTGAGATCAAGGATGATGAGATGCCGATCCAGCATTGGTTCAACGGATCTCGCGGCACTCTCGCGTATTCACAGTCTGAGATTATCCAGCACGCAGACGGAGTTGAAACCCGCCAGCGACGTGACAACCTCGCTGCCGATTCCTTCCTGCGCTACCGTATCAAGGGCAGCCGAACCTTTGAGACGGACCCTAAGGCATTGGAGCTTCGTGATGAAGACCTGGTTCTTCTTCCCAAGCGCATGTTTGCCTATGCCCTGCGAGAGCGTCGCTTCTGGCCCATTGACTTGAACTTCCTCAAGCCGGTGCGCCGGGAGCCTGGAGTGTTTGAGAACCTCCGAATCCAGAGCGACTACAAGGATGTCGTGCGTGGCCTGGTCATGTCCCATTTCCAGAAGAAGGCTCTGGAGCGCAAGTATGCAGACATTGCCACTGAGGGTCCCAGCCAGGATCTGATTCAGGGCAAGGGTCGTGGTCTTGTTGTCCTTCTACACGGTGTTCCCGGTGTTGGAAAGACAGCCACGGCAGAAGCTGTCGCAATGGAGAACCGCAAGCCGCTCTTTGTCATTACTTGCGGTGATCTTGGTCTGACACCTCACGAGGTTGAGTCTTCGCTCAAGAACGTGTTCCGTCTCGCCCACCTCTGGGACTGTGTTCTCCTCCTCGATGAAGCAGATGTCTTCCTGTCGCAGCGTTCCAAGCTTGATATGAAGCGAAACGCTCTTGTCTCGGTGTTCCTCCGAGTCCTAGAGTATTATAACGGTCTTTTGTTCCTCACCACCAACCGAGTCGGCACCATCGACGAGGCCTTCAAGTCTCGTATTCACTTGTCCCTGTACTATCCTCCTCTGGATAAGACGCAGACCCGCGAGATCTTCCGCCTCAACATTGCCAAGCTCAAGGAGATCGAGTCGGAGCGAAGCAGGATGACGGGCGAACCCGCTCTCGTGATCAAGGAGAGCGACATCATCGACTTTGCCACCAAGCACTACGAGGAGCTCGCCAGATCTACCGGCTGCTGGAACGGTCGACAGATCCGAAGTGCCTTCCAGATCGCCTCCAGCCTTGCCATCCACGACTACTCCAACCAGGCGGCGCTGGCTCACTCTCGTGGCCAACGGGCTCCTGTTGCGCCTGTTCTGGATAGGACGTGGTTCGAGAAGGTGCAGATGTCGACTCAGAGCTTCGATCGCCACATGAAGAAGGAGTCGGGAGCGTATGATGCTGAGCTGCCTCTTCGGAACACCTTCTACGAGGGTCGATTCGAGTAAAATATTGGGGTATCCTCCCACTGACTTGAAGTGTTGGTTTGTTTGATCAAACGGCAATATAATGACAGAAACTATATGATGATTGTGAGCGTGGTGTGACCTGGGTGTTTGGGAAATAAACAATGACAAGACTGAATAAAAATACATTCAATGGCACACATCATCTAAATCCCTAGATCTGTAAACTGTGAATTTGACAAGGTGAGTTACACGATGATGCACACGCGCAACTCAACGCATCACGACGAGAGAAGGCGACGCAAAGACAGTTTTGGTGAGAATGCACCGCTGGTATGGATCTACCAGAGTAATTTCCTCTCTAAGGTCTCTGGCCGATGCATAAGAAGTTTGGTCCTTTGCAATTGTTCCAGGAATAAAATGAGCAGGGTTACTGTTAAAGCAATGCGCTACCGCTGATCACCTTCACGTTGCAATGCAATGCGGGGTGACGACTCCTCGGCTGTGTCTTCCTGCTGACATCATACCATCACGCATTATGATGTTGACTTTCAGTGCGGGGAGAGCCTTCAAGAGCCAACTGTACTTGGTAACACGCAGTTGAGCCGTCTTCAAACCTATCATTGTCTTCTAACACGATGCGTTGGACACTCTTTGCCTCCTTTGCGAGGCTGGTGTCTCTCCCAATCCTCCTCAGCACGGCATCCGCCCAAACAAAGTACAAAGTTCAAAAGCCTCCTCTCGACACCGACTGGACCTACAAGGTTGGAACAAACCCATGGCCAGAGCATCCACGACCTCAGCTTCGCCGAGAAGCATGGGAGAGTCTCAACGGCATCTGGACGTGGAAAGCCGCCGACAGCGAGAAAGACGTTGAGAACCTTCCAAAATCTGGAAGTCTGGAGCGCGAGGTTCTCGTGCCGTCATGCATCGAGAGCGCGCTCTCTGGGCTTCAGATTCTTGATGTGCGGGACATGTGGTATGAGACAAAGTTTGAGGTTCCAGAAGAGTGGAAGGGTCGCAGGGTGTTGCTCAACTTTGAGAGTGTTGACTACGAGGCCACTGTGTTTGTCAATGGAGCCAAGAAGACGACTCATATCGGGGGGTATGATCGGTTTACTATCGACGTGACTGAGAATGTCAAGTTTGGGGCCTCGAATGAATTGTTGGTGCAAGACAATCTTGGGTTGAGCGACGCTGACTCTAGCAGACTCGTCTTTGTTCACGATCCCACAGACTCCGACATTATCCCCATTGGCAAGCAGACCTTGAAGCCTAGTCACATCTTCTACCGCTCATGCTCGGGAATCTGGCAGCAAGTGTGGATCGAAGCTGTGCCCGAGCATCACATCACGCAGCTTGACGTTGCTGCGGGTGCTGACGGCAAGGGTGAGTTACAGATGCAAGCTATCCTCGGCTAGAGATCTAACACGTTTATCTAGTTGCTGTAACCGTGCACACTTCACAGCAGGCCAAGGAATTCGTGCAGTTTACCCTCACTGGGACAGATGGTAGCACAAAGGCATCTCACTCTGGAGTCACCGATCAAGAGTTCACCTTTACCGTCGAATCACCCAAGCTATGGTGGCCCGACTCGCCTGCTCTTTACAATTTCACTGTCACTCTGAAAAGTGGTGACAAGGTCCACAGCTACACAGGCTTTCGCACCATTTCCAAGGGAAAAGTGGATGGTGTCACTCGACCACTTCTCAACGGCGAGTTTGTGTTTCAGTTTGGAACTCTGGATCAGGGATTTTGGCCTGATGGATTGTACACGCCTCCAAATCGTGAGGCTATGATATATGACTTGCAGCTTCTCAAGAAGTTTGGTTTCAACGCCGTTCGCAAGCACGTAGGTTCACTCTTCCGCCCCTCAACGGCATATGGCTGATGGTTTTATACAGATCAAAGTCGAACCAGATCTGTTTTACCAGGCTTGTGATCAACTCGGCCTCATGGTTATCCAGGACATGCCCAGTCTTCCCGCTAGTCGCGAGCGCAAGCCTGACTCGAAGCAGCAAGCCGAGTTCAAGCGGCAGCTTGAGGTTATCATTAACCAGCACAAAAGCTATCCTTCCATTGTGACCTGGGTAAGCATCACCATCAGAGCTCCTATGCTCACAGAGCTGATCTTTCAAGGTCATCTACAACGAAGGCTGGGGCCAACAAACCGTCTCGCCACCCCCGGAGAAAGACTTGACACAGCTCGTCCGCAAACTGGATAAGACAAGACTCATCAACTCTGTCAGTGGGTGGGATGATCACGGCTTTGGCGACTACCATGTGAGGCCCTCAACATTCTGACATTCAGAGATAGTTATTGATAATGCCTCAGGATAACCACAACTATGCTGAGCCTCAATGCGGCACCCCCTTCTACTCACAGCCAAAAACACCATACGACCCCGAACGAATCGGCATCGCCGGCGAGTACGGCGGTATCGGTCATAACGTGTCCCTTGAGCAGTAAGTAAACGCCCACCCCTTAACTAGGTCCACATCTGACCGCACTCTTCAGCCTCTGGAACGTCAAAGAAGCCATTGCCACCATCAAAGACACCTACGAGATCAACGAGAACCTGGAATCGTACAACTACCGCGCCGGCGTCCTATTCCGCGACATTCGCGAGCAGACCCAGCGTTTTGCATGCAGCAGTGCCATTTACACGCAGACCACAGACGTGGAGGGCGAGGTCAACGGTCTGGTGACGTACGATCGCCGGTTCCTACGGCCGCAGGTTGACAAGTGGCAGGATGATATACAGAGCGTGTATAAAGCCGCTGCGTTGAGAGGAGGTCGCAAGGTGGAGGGGAAGGGGAAGAGGGATCGTGGGTTGTTGGACCTGTGATGAGGCCGAGCTTCGAGACAGTCGGAGGGCTATTTGATTCATTCTAACCTATTGAACTATAGTTTTCCATCTTCCATCTCTGTCCTCTTTATTATCGTCATTGGCTTGTCGTTTTAAAAGGATTTAATCCCTGCTACGGCATGAAAATGATCCGCATTATTCCAGTGTCCTACATGTTGATCAGCACTGCCACGCAGTCTGCGTCATCAAGATCATTCTCACCTGATAACATTATCAAGGCTACAAGTTCCATCTCCTCTTATCCATTCTTATAATTCGTCTCTAAGCAAGACTAGCGCGTATCCATCATGTCCAAGCCTACACAGCCATCAACAGACTCCTTCAAGGAGAAGCCAAGCGAGACAAGGGAGCCAGCTGCCAAGCGTAGGTGTAATCACCCAAGCACCTCTTATCCATTTATTCCAACTTGATTAGGCACAGAGCTCCCCAACACACCCAGCAATGACCTCGATGATGACTGGCAGATGGTTACAGAAGAAGACGGCAAACCACCCCGATTCTGCGGAACTCTTGCCACGGCACAGGGCGATTTCAGTATGGGTCGGGGGAAATCGAAGCGCACTCTGTTAACCTACCATATGGGGTATGCTAATGGGCACACGCACTGGTCAGATGGCGAGGAAGAAGAGGTGGGCGAGGAAAAGCAAGACAAGAAAAGAAGCATCTCTGAAGATGATGGCCATGGCGCTGATAAAGCAGAAAGAGACACTGAGAGGTAGAGAAGAGCATATGTCTCATGCTGAGTTGATCCCATGCCTGTCCAGTGTCAGATAGTCTGGCTACTAGGCAAACGAGTATATGTCCCCGGATTGGAGCCTCTCACGCAAGTAATCATCGGGCTTTCATTCCTGATCTGCAATGCCCTCTTTCTCGGCGCAAAAGTGGTAAATCTACAAAACTGTTGGACCACAGTCGCAACGCCTCATGTACCCCACCCAGTCAGCAAAAAGATGGACATGGAGGCATGTCAACCATCCTATTCCTCCTTCAAACACCAAAAAGATAATTTCATGTGTTGCACATGGGGCGAACTCTCCCGCCGGGAATTGAACCCGGGTCTCTTTCTGGTTGCCCGCGTAGCGGGCAACCAGAAAGAGAGACTCAAAGATACTTCAAAGATACTTAAATATTAGAGATTCAGAAGGAAGGTAAGGTAGAAGATAGATATAAGCGAGACGGTACGATAAGATAAGCATAAGATAACGATTAGATAAACGATAATTATTCATCATTAATAATGATTACCTAGATAGGCAAATAAGCGTGATGTTTTATGACGAGCTTGCATACTGACCACTATACTACAGAAGATGGTGGTTGTTGAGCAACCATTGTAGTGAAGTTCGGTGTCACGTGAACGACAACACCGTGGTTATAACCTCTCGCAGCATCCATCTTGCAAAAGAAAACTCAACTCTCACACGCGTTTACTAATGTACATAGCATCATCTCTACCTTTGTGAGAAGCAGAGTGAATTAACAATGGTCGACCTATGGCTCATGCCAATCAAGAACCGACGTCCGCGTTTCTTGAACCCAGTAGAATAATCAATAAATGGAATGACATCGACAGTGATTACACGTGAATCAAAGATTTGAAACTATCATAGCCCTTGGCCATGTTTCTTTTGACAATCACAGAACTAAAGGGAGCGTAGAAGTCACCTTGTCAGAACTCAAAGACGAATGTCACGATGGCCAAGACCAGTTTCTAGGGGATTTAATAACGTCAACGGCATCACGCCTTGATTCAAACAAAAACTATAATGCCTGGCTATACACCAACCTAAACACAAGACCCTACCGAGTCTAGTATTGTTCCGTAGAACCTCTAGTGATGTCAACCAAAACCCTCCAACGCCAAGCAATGAGTTGTAATCTATAACAAAGTAATCGTTCAATGCATCAAGGCTCTTGATCCGAGTATGCTCCAAAACGCCAGCGCCTGCTGTTCTCTTCTACCCACCACCTGCTAATGAATGCTCCCTCTTCTACCCAGTGTGCCACTTCTGTGCCGTGTTTCCGCTCGACACTGCCCAGGAAGGAAATAAAGTCGAAGCCCTGCACGGAATCATGCTCGGCAGGGTCGGCTGTGAGGTTGCTGAGTCGCCACTCGACATTGTCGATGATGGGCACCACGAGATGTCTCTCGGGGTAGCGGGCATCTCGAGCAGTTACTAAAGCTCTTCCAGGGTTGACAACCGTGAATTGCCAATCCCCCTGGCCTGTTTCATTGTTGAACTTTTGCATCGGCCGAATAAGTGATTGTCCTTCATAGTTGCGCATCAAATCCGTCGCTGCTTGGCGGCTCGGCTTGTTTAATGAGCCCGTCTCCACAAGCAAGTCCAAGATGGTCGGAACGATTTGCGACGAATGCACCGCATCGTGAACATCAAAGGTCGGCAGCAGAGGATGAGAGAAGACGAGAGGAACGTGGTCGATGCCGACATTGGGGTTGTAGTAAGGTGAAACGACGTCGTTTTCGGGCATCGAAAGGCCATGGTCTCCAACAAAGACAATTAGAGTCTCATTGGCGACGCCCTGCTCATCCAAGAGGTCCAGAACCTTGCGCAGCCACTTGTCGTCATAACCCTCCGAGTTTACATAATGCGATAGCATATCGAGACCGTTCGCTACGGGCACATATTGCTCGTGTTCGGGCATCTTGAAGGCGTGGTGGCTCGTACTGGTCAGGTGCGTGAGAAAGACTCTCTCGTCTTTTTCCTTGGCCGAAACAAAGACGTCGCGAAAGTACTCTTCGAGAGGATCCTCCTCGAAAGCAAAGGCATTGATGTTGGGCAATGTGACGGGTCCGTGGATGGCATTTGGCGACCGCAGATATTCTCGACTGATAATGTGTTCCTCTGGAAATCCGAGGCCAGAGACAAGCTCGTACTGCTTGTCGTATAGCATGGTGGCGGCCTGGTAGTAGTATGATTGCCATTTTGAAGCATTGAATGGGTGTGCATCCCCCTCTTCCAAGTTGCCCAGCTGGTTCAAGGCTTCAAAAACCTGCGCCAAACAAGGCTGATACACATGATGCCGGTAGTCGAGGTTGAAGTCGGCCATCAAGGGCGCGACACCGCAAAGCGTACCAACCAAGCTCTTGAGCGTGTATGTACCCGTTGTATGCGCATTGGTGAAGTGAAGGCCTCCTCGCTTGACCTTGGATGCTTCATCTCGCTCGAAGCCATCATCGTAGTCACCAGTAATGTAGTTGGCGGTCGGTGTCAGTGTCGCGAGTCGATCCATTGCCTCCTTCGGGAGCTTCTTGTCGGGGAAAGATTCGACTAGGCGATCGTATAGAACGGTGTCCTTCTTTATGGGAAAGACATCATTCCTCGTGCTCTCGAGAAAGAAGAGAAGTACATGCTTCACGGGGACGTCTTGTAACTTGTCGCGCAGCTCGGATAGCACATCGTCGTCGAGGTTGGAGATCTTCAAGGGGTCGGCGTCTGCGTTGTAGTGTTCTCTCCCTAGATGCCAGTCCTCAAAGCCCGCCAACTTTTTATCCTTGGGCAGCCAATCCAGAGGCGTCGGGTCGGCAAGGGCTGTTCGCTGATCCCAGGTACGCTGAATGCCAGTGCCAAATAATGAAGGCAGCTGTTCAAGCATTGGCGACGAGGCTGAGAAGTCGACAAACGGTAGCAGTGCGGTCGTCCACGAAAGGAAGATGAGCGATCGGTCGTAGGGTCGCGCGAAAGCCGAGAAGACAAGGGCGAGGAGGGCGATGGTGACGAGGGTGTACGTGGAGATATTGAGGAAAGACTTGAGCTTCCACGGTGCGATGTCAAACCCCAATCTCTCGATCAGTCGCTGGGCAAGTCGAAACGGTGCGGGTAGCGTCTGGCGCTGCGTATCATCGTCAAAGATGCTGCTGGAGGAACTCTCGTCATCGTACGCGAGCTTGGCGGGGTCTTCGATATCGAGCTGGGGGATCTGAGAGTAGGCAGATTGGGGACGAATCCGGCGGAACAGTCGCAATGTTGTCGCAAAGGGCCAGTTGGCGACATCGGCAGCGTAGCCCCAGAAGTTGTAACACACATCTTGTAGCAGCCAGCTGAAGAGGAGAGTAAGAGAAAGGACGGCCGTGAATGACAGGCTTCCTGACAGGATCAGAGCTCGTGATGAAGGATCGGTGGGGAGAGAAACGTTTCGCAGGTGGATTTCGGAGCCTGCGACGAGGTAAAAGGAGACTGCGATGATGCCAAGAGCGGCGTTGTAAAGGATGATGATGCTAGTCAATAAGGTTATCGCAAGTCGCGACACCAAGGCCAAGCCGACCACCCAGCGATCAAGGAGGAGCCGTATCAAGACAAGAATGGCGACATCTTGGGCAAAGAACGAGTAGCCCCATTGTCGCAGTTGATGTGCGGGCACGGCAGAGATATGAGCATGTATGTGAGTGATCTTGGCGTTCCAAACGGCGAGAGCGGCAAAGGTGAAGAAGAACCTCCGGTTTGCGAAGCGCGAGAAGAGGGCCAGAGCAACCCGCAGAGGTGTCTCGAAGGAGACTACCGATATCCGGAGCATGATGTAATAAAAGATTTACAGAAAGGGAGCACAAAGGAAAGGATGGGAGCGAAGGAGTTGGCCGCGTGGCCGTTGAGCCCTTTAGTGCTTCTTCCCTGAGACACCAGGCGCTGTTGAGCTGGCAGTGGGGAGTGACCTTGAGGGGTGAGCAAACGCCGAGGGAAAAGCACGTCTTTCAGTCTCGCAATCCAGTGCGGAGCATGGCCAGATTGTTTGTCTCGAAAGAAGAGCCAAGGGATGGACCAGGCTGTCGGAGAAGTGCAAGACGCAGGGTGAACGTGGGCGAGTGTTGAACTGTTTGGCCCTGGAGAATTATACAAGGAATTTGCGATACCGGCGACGGCAAGGCTAAAACGGTGCCTGTCTCAAGTATCTCTGCGAATGAGAGATACCTCATTAGCCTCGACGACGAGTACTGGGTTCACTCAACTGGTGCAATGCCAGGTAGGGCCGCTGGTCAAACGACACCTGTTCGCCATGGCGATCTGTACCTGCATACCTCTTTTAGTGCCATGTCCCAAGCACTGTTTACGGCACACCCATTCGCGCACACGCACAAGCACACAATTCTGGGGCCGCTTGGGCATTGGTTTCACAGACCAAGCTCGAGATTCTCACCTTCGCAGCATGTCGCTCTGCGACATGATTCGCCTTGCCCTGGTGTTCATCGACGAAGCCCCCAGTCGGCGCGCTAATGAGCTTGGTCTGGGCTCCGTCCCAAACCCTTGGTCGCCCCGATCAGCAAAGCTTAGCGGGAGACGCCCTGGCCTCGATGGGCCCGGGCTGTTTTCCCTCTGTTCTTTGCCGGTAGTGTGGCCCAATCATGTCGAAGGCATAGCAAGCAGGTGATGACTAGAATGGCTATATCCGTCGAGAAGCGGAGCGGGAATGCAAAAGGTGGAATTTCGAGATTCAGCTTTGCTCAGCCGCCTGAACGTGGATGCAGCCACAGAAGGGAAGGAGGCCAGAACGAGTTTGCCGATCAGCCATGTCACGTGCTCAGCGGCTAACTCGGATCGGCAGGAACAGCAAGGACCTGCAGCCCCTGGACACGGCGGCCGCGGTTGATGGGGCTCGATGACCTACAACGTCGTAATAATTGGGAAAGGGGAATGAAAACCGGAGCTGTCTTGGATTCCTCGCAGTGTCCAAAGTCCCAAATCATGCGCAAATGGTCATTCAATCGTTCTGCGCTGCAAAGTCGAATATGCACCTGAAGGTGAGTGGCTTGAGTAGTGATCAAGCCACAGGAGACTCAGCCGACACCATGCGGCAACTGGTTGGCTTCCCCAGAAATGCAATGCTCCGCCCGGGTTATGAGAGTGGCTTTACCTCGCCAAAGCGGCGCTGGGGATTGGCAAAAGCCTTCTTGGCGTTGGCAACCGCCGGTACTTGCATCCGGTCTAGCGAGGAGCGATGGAATTGACGCCAAAAGCCGTGGGGATGTCGCCACTGAAACGGCACTAGACATGGGATCTAGCATCGGCAAAGAAGGCTCTGGCAAACGAACCAACAACAGGCGAGTGTCGCGCGGTTAACAGGCAATCTCAATTTGAAGCAGACATCGCAATATGTGCCCTCATGAGGGTAGCTAATAAGAACCCGAGCCAGCACTGAAACACCCCTGAGGCCTTCACACATAGGGGCTGACGGGCTGTTAAGCCACGTCCCACCCTTACTTCCACTGTGTGTCGCATAATATGCAGAGTGAAAATCGATACTTCTTTTATTGTAGTGTGGCAGAACTCGCTTCAGCATCAAAGCATTCTCGTCTGTTCTTTGTTGTCATGCACAGCCTAATCCTGGTGGTGTCAAAACAGCCAGCGGTTGATGCTGTCATGCGAACAAATGCCAGCCGAGGCAGAATTCTGAGTCAAGGTCGATGGTACGTATTCGGGAGCCAATGAGGGATGTGTTGATTGAGAACCCCTCGATGTAGCCCCACGCCCGTCACGAGCGCTTTGACAACCGGGACCAGGCAAGGATCATCAAGTGAGCTTTATCTTATCGATAGCTAGAGAGTCGCTTGTCAGGATCGTTATCTTATCTGTCATATCTTATCACAGTTCCTTTGTCAGCAAGACATCTTGACTCTGTAGGGTAGGGAGGTAAATTATTAAAACCAGTCACGCCAGGATAAGTCCTTCTCCTTGAGAAAGCATGCAAGTTATCATAGACTAATAATTATTACTGTAGGAGAAGCTTGCAATCGGTTTATAAGTTGGGCTGGTCTTCTTCACGCACTTTTAACCCTATACTCCAAACTCTATACGCGAGAACCCTCCGGGTATTAATTGCTAGACGTGACTTTGCCAGCTCAGGCACTGGTTTCCACATAAATTTCTCTGCTCCCATACCAAAGCCACAACCTCCTTCGCAGGCTTATTAGTCACAAAAAGTCCTTGCTCATCAGTCGCAATGAGAATTTCCAGGGCCTTTTCCTGCAGCTCGGGACTGATGGCCTCACACGCTGCGGTGAGCGTCGCCCAGGCAATACAGACAGCGAGGTCCTGATCGTCCAATCGCGTCACACAGGATTCAAGGTAATCAAGTGTCTTTCTCACGACATCCTGAAGAAGCATTGGGCCGAGATTGAAGATCCTTCGGTAAAAGTAAATGATGAGCGCCTGATGGAGACCTTGAGCTAGAGACTTGGCTTGGGGATTGTCAAAAAGATCCTGGTTCTCTGACGAGCTCAGATGCTCAGGTACTTGTGGTCCTATCACGCCTGAAGTCGGAGTCCATGCCCAAATGGTCTTTTCCAAGTGCTGGACATGGTATTCGAGCGCCTTTTTGAGTGTTGGATTCAGCGGATCGAGGGACTCTATCCGAGCCTTTTCGTTTGCAGTGGCAACAGTTTGCGAGAGAAGAGTCCATAGAGACTCGGGGAAACCATAGATTGTAGGGAACAGAGATCTCTTCCAATGGCCCTGTACCTGGAAATGAATGTCTGTGTACCCGACCTCTGGAGTCTTCTCCTCGGCTGGGTCAAGCCCAATGTCATAGCACTCCTCAGCAAGACAGAACTTGCCGTCCTTCTCAGGCGGCTCGTTATATGCCCTGGTAGGGTCGTCGGTGGGGCTTTCTAGGCAAGCTCCAATGCTCTCTGAGAGAACGCGTAGATGACTGTACATGTGGTGCAGTAGTCGGAACTCGTAGGAAATGTTATCGGTAAGCCCTTGTCGACGTATGAATCGTTCGGCGTCGAGGAGGAAAACTTGAAAGGAACTGCCGCCCCTGGACAACTAAAGAGAAAAGGTCAGCAGTGGGAAGAGTGAACGAGTGTTGGACGCACAGATATCATTGAAATGGCCAGGATTGCCATGAGGAGTTCCTTGTACTTGGTTTGTCCGGCACCCGTCATCTCTGTCTTGAGAGCGGCACGCAGGTGGCTTTGTGCCTTATTTTGATACTGAACCCCGATGCTATGCCAAGACTCTCCACGAAAGTCCGAGTCGCTTTTGGTATGTAGACGGAAAGCGCTCAGAGCGAGGAGTCCATAAAGAAGCGCAAAGCGAGTGCGAGACGTGCTGCGCCACAAGGAGAGCTCGGCAAAGGTTTCGAGAGCGCATGGAAAGAATATCAACTGCCAAGGGGATTCGCGCTTTGTTTGATTGAGCCCGACTTCGTAGATCTGTTGTCGGTAGTGGCGAAGTAGAGGCTCTGAATGGACTGGGAGGACTGGTTCGCTGGCTGGTGTGAGGTCTGGCGCGATGATGGAGACACTTGGGCTCCTGCTTCGCACGACGGAGGCGCGAACATGTTGTCTTTGATCGGTGGTAAAGTGGTTGGTTGGGAGACAAAAGGGGAAATCGCCATTCAGCTGAGGTAGGTCATCGACAGTCATCGATTCGAAATAAGAGTCGGTGAGGTTGCACTCGAATACTGGCTCTAGCCCATGGTTGCTGTTGACCCACTGGTCTAGATCGATTGCCGATTCAAGAGATTGCAGTGACCCCTCAGATTCGGTTTCTCTAAACTCCTGGCATAGCCCTATCCACTCGATGTTTTCAGAAGGTCCCTTAGGCTCTGGAGGCTGCGCAGGTTGAACATCTGTGGCAACGGGGTTGTTTACCTCGTGTACTGATGGAGGGTCATCTGGTATCTGTGCATGGGCGGAAAATGCACCAAACGGGCCTCTCATGAGTCCCGAAACGTGCTCCCCCCTAGTTTCGAATCTATAACACGAGGCGTCAAGGCGTGCAATAAGGTCAGGAGCCGACCGATGACCGAGGCTGTTGGAGATTTCATCGCTCATACATCGGCGCTGGGCCTCTGGGGCGATTTAGCAGAGCACCATGGGATGACACAGCAAGGTATAACCTACCGGAAAGAACTGGGTAGCGGAACTCGAACCCCCTCTGGCGGCCCTGATGTTCCTTGGGGGACCCAGTTACGCCCTCAGTGATCCAGAGCAAGGGGGACCAGTATCCACCGCAAGTGAGGCCAGCTTGCCTACATGGACCGCAGCTGGGTCGGGCGTCATCGCACTTGACATGCCGGTTGCGGCACGTCTTACACCCTGTAAAGGTCCGCTTGCGCTCGGCTCTTGGGCTTGGTGAGCGACACATGAGTGCAGCTCGCTCCTGGACAAGAAGGATATGTGAGGTCGAGATGAACAAGTGGGGGCATCTGCCAGCAATGGGCAATGAAGCGAAGAGGTCAGGACAAGAGGAGAAATGAGTTCTCTAACTCAGGGAGGCTGAGAGATGCCATGTCCCGATTCAAATAGGAATCTGTTCGCGAGTAGGTTGGGAACTAATCAGCCGAGCAGCCAATCATGTCTTATCAGTAAAGAAGACCGACTCCGCATCCCCCTCCATCCATGTCCAAGTGAGGAATGTCTGCTTGGCACGATACAAGCGGTTGGACGGATCTTTTACTTATCTGAGATACTGGCCGAGCTGGCATCGAAAGCCTTGTCAAACGACTTGAATTATGCCCCGATCGCGACGGATAGCCCAAAACCACTCTGACTACGTAGAGGGGAAGAACAACGAAACCGGCATGGCGGACAGGGATGACGATCTACAGCCAACACAAGACAAGTACGTTCAGTATGAATGCAACTTCATTCCTACGTACGACTATACATATGACTATTTAATAATATACGATGCAATATTTCGAATTTTCCAGCAACCCAGGCTGTTGCCTCGCTTCACGCAGGTACCAATGGGGCAGGCATCAGCAAGGGCAACCATTCAGCTCCCGACGCCTCAACCTTCAACCGCTTCTGCCTTCGATACTGCCACTTTCAAGATTCGCCGCTGTCCACTCGGCCTACCCTCCGGTTCGACACTTTCCGAACGGCCAAGGCCTCATTCACTCACTCACCTACCTTTTACCGATGGTTCATTCAGTGCGTTGCAACTAGAGGAGTCGCTCTTCGGCTGCTCTGCTGATGGCCGCTTGGCACGCCCTACGAGATGAAGCCCTCAGCTGCTCTTGCCAATCCTGAATGACAATGTGCTAGGTCACTAAGTCCATGTATTCCCCATCTCTCCGCTCGCATTTCAGCCCTCGGTCACTCCTCGCCATATCATCAACACGATTGCACCTTGTCGTCTCCTCGTTCGATACACAGACGTCACTACTCCTCTAGGTTATAAACCCGTTTGGTACTTGGGCAGCTCGGAACCTCTACTTGACCCCGATGGCGACTGCCTGCAAGTTATCCTCAAGAGAGTCAAGATGCGTCCGCCCCTTGATTAGGAATCGCTTCCAAATCTTGTCCATGACACGCCCTTCTCTAGCCCCCTCACTAGTTGTTCCACGAAGATATGGAAGCTCGAATCGATGGGTTCTTCGTGGAACGCAGGGGAATGGCCCAAGTGAACCCGTCTCCCACCCTTGCTATGAAGTTCTATGTACCCTTGGGAAAAGTGGGCTGCTTATTGTCTACTGAGGTTTCTGCCTTGTAGCCTAATACGAGCTCTTTACACAATGGCCTGTATGCACTAACCATATCCCTCTTCTCCAAACTTGAGCTGGAGGTCTCTTCTCTCCCTATAACCGTCTCCTCCTCAAAGTCTTGCAGTACTTATAAGATTGAATTAACATGTTTAACCTTACTATCTTTACTTCTCTCACATATTTGACGCAAGTCGCTTTCCTAGGAAGCAATGCGCAAACCAATAGTTCCCAGCTTATGGGCATTGTTCCAAAGCGCGAGGTTCTCTACATTGGCGGACAGTACACGAGCACGACGGCAAGTCTTGATTCCCACTGGTTCTACGCGCGTCTAAGACTGGAACACAGGACAATGCAACCAATTCTACATCAATGGCCATGATAGGGCAAATCTACGTCGAGAAGCTTTGCCCTAACCCAGCCCCGGCGAACCCACCACTACCCATCATCTTCATCGCAGGCGCGGCTCAGACCGGCACCAATTTCCTTGATACTCCAGACGGACGGCCAGGATGGGCATCCTATTTCATCTCGAAAGGTCACACGGTCTACCTCTCAGACCAGCCTGCACGCGGCCGCTCCTCCTGGCTTCCCGGACAGGGAAGTATCGGGTTTATTGGCTCCCCCAATTCTGTCTCTGATATCTTCACCGACACAGCGAACAACGGCAACCAATGGCCGCAGGCGAAGCTGCACACGCAATGGCCCGGCACCGGTCGCATTGGCGACCTGACTTTCGACGCCTTCTACAGGAGCCAGGTGCAGTTCCAAACCGACCGCTTCATAAGCGAAGAACAAAATGCGCAGTCATATTCAGCTCTAGTAGACCTCGTAGGCGAATGTTACATCATCAGTCACTCGCAGGCCGGTGCATACGGTATCTTCAGCCAAACACCACATGACTCGCTCAAGTGCTTAACAATTGAGTAGGCTGGAGGGTCGGAGACATGCGTTCAGACCTTGTCAAGGGTATTGTCCAGCTCGAGCCGTCCGGTCCACCATTCACGCTCCGCCCGCCTTTTGGAAATGGCCCAGCTTTCGCTTTCGGTCTCACTGACCTCGCAGTCCGATACGAACCGTCCGCAGGTAAGAATGCCGAAAACATCGAGACAACTATCGAGCCAGCAATCGACGCCGATCACGACGAGTGCATCATGCAGAAGTACCCAGCGAAGCAACTGACGAACCTGCGCAAAATCCCAGAGCTTGTTGTTACTGGCGAAGCATCGTTCCATGCGCCATACGATTACTGCACCGTCAAGTATCTGGAGCAAGTTGGCGTAGATGTAGAGTATGCGGATCTAGGCAAGGAGGGCATTCATGGCAACGGACACATGTTCTTCATGGAGAAGAACAGCCTTGAGATCGCAGAACGGGTGTACCAGTGGCTGAAAAAACACTAATCAACGCACAATAGAGAATGGCCTCACTGCATTCTTTCATGGTGTCTGCACTTTTAATATACGTCAATGACCACTGCCCACCCATCTACCCACACACACACACACACACACACACACAGAGCGTTGGTCAGCCGCGCCATTCGGGGGAGCCACGGAAGCGGACAGGATGAGGACTTCTGTTGCCCAATATGAAACCAAGATAGCCTCAGCCAGGTCCGTGTCTGGCTGCAATTGGTTGTGCATTGATAGGCGTGTTTCTCTACGTGACGCTGTTGCGGTAATTGTTTATCGCAAAATCCTGTAGGGTCTGTGGCTGCTCTTTTGGGTCTATATCCAGAGCATCTTGCGGCACGAGGCTGACACCCGGGAATGTCGGCAGCGGTGAGCCTTGACTTGATGGAGGCTCTAGCGGAGAGAGAGGCCGCTGCGAGACGAGACGCTGCTCTTGAGACGGCGCTTCATAGCACGAGAGGGCCGCAGCAGGCGGAGACTTCTCGGCGTAGAGAACCGAATGGGAGCAGTCCTCCCGTGACTCATGCGACGGCATGGCATGCGGTGTTGAGCGTTGGTGTTTGACGGCGGCCTCGCCTCCATCAGATGCAACCTCTTTTATATGAATCGGCCGATTATGGCCAGCACCGCCAACAAATGATTTGCCGGATGTGGAAGTCGCCAGCTGCCAGGTTATTGCGCTAATCTTAAATAGCCTCTGACCCTTGTTGCTGTACCTCATAGCTGAAATGGCTAACCGATATTCCGGAGCGATCGATGGTGGCTTTGTCAATGTGTTCTGGTGGATGGCCGAGGCAGAATGGCAGTGAAGGATCTTCATCTTACTAGTTACGGCGTTAAATCCTTCGCTTGATGTCGTGTCACGTTGATTTAAACTATGCCTCAGGATCGACTGTTGGGTGCCCACCTGGCAAGGCTTGGGCTCGCATTCTAGAACGCGTGATGAAGTCAAATCCTTCAGCCCCGTTGCCAAGAACACATGTGCCGGCCGCTATTGGACAATCTAGGACCAGGCTAACTGGCCAAGCCCTGGGAATCCTACTGCCAAGAAGGATTGTCAAACAGGCTGAATGGCAATGGGGATGTTGGGAGGAATACTTAAATAGCCTCGCATCCCGTCAATTGACGATTCTTCCTTTCCACCAACTCTCCACTCTATCTGCTTTAACAAACCCTTTTTGTTGAGAAGAATTTCTCGAGTATATCTTGTCAATAAACCCAATAAACCCCTTTCAACATGCAGACCAAGAACCTGGCCATCCTGGCCGCCGTGGCCGCTACAGCTGCCGCCGAAGAAGTCCAACACGTCGAGGTCATCCACATCGTTGAGACCCTCCACGTCTACAACACCCAGATCTTCAACGTCACCCCCAACAAGCGCTCCCTCGACGCCCTCTTCCGCCGCGCCGACGTAGCTGAATGCAGAAGCTCCGCCCTCTCCTTCCTCAACAGCATGCCCACCCCAGACCCTGACCTCGAGTCATGGGCCCTCACGGCCCCTTCCTCCACCGACCCCTGCACCCTCGTCGCCCCGTCGTCTCTGTCGGATGCTCTGATCGAGTATCTGACTGAGCTCGCCGAGTGGGCGATCGAGAAGGAGGATGACGCCCGGGAGATTATCGAGGAGTGTGACTTCGAGAGGGGTGGCAACGTCCTCAGTTCTTGCTCTACTCCCGGTACTATCCTCTTCACTTCTGCCAACCAGACAAAGACGGTTCCTCTCGAGCCTATCCTGGAGTCGATTGAGGCGACTGCAGGATCTGGCGATAACGACAATGCGGCTGCTGCTCGTGGTGCGGGCCTGGCTGCCGTCTTTGCGGTCGCGATGGGTGTTGTTGGCTTCCTTGTATCTCTGTGATTTAGCTTGATGTCTTTGAGTGCAAAAAAATACGATGCCCGGGGCCGAGATGATACACTACTAGCTTTCTAGCCTGACTTCCAAAGTTGATGCAATTCACGGATGGTCACTGCTCCAATCCTGCAACTTATTAAATACCACTTCAAGCCGAATTCGAGTTGTCAGCACAAGACCAAGCTCGGGAACACCCAGAAACCTTATAAGAGTCGATGATGCCAACGATGGAACCATAGGTGCCGGCGATCATGAGGAACGTGCCCGAAACTATGACAAAAACGCTCCAGCCAACCATGAGACGCCACTAAGGGTTCTCTCCTCAGTATTCCAGTTATCGTAGAGCCACATACAACCCATCGACTGGAATGCCATGAATGTGCCCAAAAGGGCGCCGATGAGCGAGACGAGGCCACCAAAGACAGGGATTCCGCTGGCAATAAGGTACGCTACCAGAGTGACGCCTCCGGTAGACCCGAGCCAAACGGTCCAATGGATAGCCGTATTCGCAGTGAGGTGTTTGGATCCTCGCAAGAGACGGACAAAGATGTGCTTGCTAGGTAACTATATCTCTGTTAGTCACATGCGTCATATTTGATGCAGCCTGGGTACTTGCATGGATAGAAAGGAGAGCAGAAGCTACCAAGCCTGGCAGACCGAGGCCATAGGCTACCTTTTTGACTAGGGGGCCAGCAGAGCCTGGAGCAGGAGACGCCACATAGGATCCGCAGTAGTAATACACAACTACGCCAACGACAATATATGTTAGAGTATTGATAATCGTACCAACACGAATTGTTACTCGTACCAATAAGGTCACATGACCTCTGCAAATTCTCCCCGATTTCAATCTCATTTACATTCCTTCCTTCTTCACATACAAATTTATATGCCATAGGCCAAAGCTACAAAATCTTATTAGAAACACAC
>SSHR01002033.1:0-32744 GCA_006518225.1 Fusarium neocosmosporiellum
ACATGCCTCTGGAAAAGAGAGGATGGGCCGCCTCACCGGTCGGCGCGCTTAGCGTAGACCGGTGAAATGGCGTGGCCCTCCTCTTGTCTCTCTCGCTCTCTCTCGTCCGCAAAGGGACCCTGTTTGCGTCCCATCGTCGTCCCTCCGTCCTGGGACTCCGCCCGCGGTTGAGATCCTGCGTTGGGCCGGACGAGAGGTGCCGTCTCGGGGATCCGGTGGCCGGGTCCGCCGGGGGACGGAGAGAGAGGAAGAACAAGAAGGGCGTGCGCAGAGAAAGACGTTGATTCTGACTTTGTCATGATGTTGCAAGGTTATGGGACTATGTCGGAACCGGCCATGTATGGCTTATAAAAGTCCGAAAGGAGTATCTCGCCAAAAGGGGGGCCGCAGTGGTAAAGTTCATAGTCTCCTGGAGCTAACACAACTCAGATCAAAACCTTGCAGCGCGTAGCAGCACAAACATGGCGTTTTCAATAAGCACGGCACGGCATGGGCATGGGCATTTCCCTACAAGACGGGGGGAGATTCTGACATCTCCGAGAAGGGAGAGCACGGGTCCAAGTGTGTCCAAGCCATCCCCCATCCATCGGTGGTCTCAGATGAACGGGCCAGAGACATGGTCCGAAACTAAAAGGGACCTTGCTTTGACTCTCGCGTTGAGCAGGTGTCAAGGGTCCAGGATGCCAAGGAGCGAGAGAGATATGCTTTCTTTTTGGTCCGAGAGCATGTGCGTGTGTGTGTGTGTGTATGTGTGTGTGTGTGTGTCTGTCTGTCTCAGTTCCATAAATGGCATCATGGTGCAGTCATGAGGCGGAATGGCGGGCATGTCATGCCGTTTGACTTTGATATTTTGACAGGCTTTTTTCAGCTCTTTGGGAACGTGACGAGAAACATGGCCCCGACGACCCGTGCGTATGTGTGTGTGTGTGTGTGTATACTCTCTGTAAGCCGGCTATTCTCTCCAAGCCCCTCCCCCGGTAGCATTTCAACAGCGAGTCGTGGCTTTTCCAAGCATAACCGGTCCGGATGTCTGTCACATCAGCCTCCTCGGTTACTGCCAGCCATCTCATCCTTTGGTTGCCATCATTGCAGTCCAAAGGACCAAAAGCTCCGTCCCAGATATGTTCTTGCTCCTCACGGCGCCGCCCCCTCGTTCCCGTCAATCCACTCGCTCTTACGCTTGAGTGCACCGTTACCGGACTCTACCCCTCCGTTTGTGCCGTTGGCCGCCTTGCTGCTGTTACCGCCGCCGCAGCCTCCCCGGAAACCGTTCAGCAGCCGCTCCAGCCCGTGGATGCCGAGTCCCGCAAAGCCCCGGCCCGCGCTCTCCCGCTCGCCGATGGCGATGACGGCGCCGATGAGGTCGTGGTTGATCTCGTCGTCTACAACACTGTCGTGCTTGTACTTGGGGTGCACGTCGATAAAGTTGCGGATCCATCGCGCCGTCGTGTCAAGATCGCCGCTTGCTCGCTTGGAGATCAGGTCCAGGTACGTCGAGAGGTAACACCTAGTCGTAACATCGACATTGACGCTGTCGAGGTAGCTCTCAACGATGGGGATCAGGCCGGGGAAGTCGCCCGACTCCGATCCGTTGATGATATCGTTGACCGTCATCTCTTCGTACTCGAGCTCCACGGGTCCTCCAGGGGATGGAGGTCGGCTGGGATGCGCAGAGCCAGGCCGGCTGTCCTCGCCAAACACCGTGTTGGCTCTCGAAGGTCGATTAGGGAAGGGATTCCGTCGGAAGTAGAACTTCTCCTTCAACACTGCATCCACGGCGTGGGCACGCTCCATGTTCTCATCAACCTTCTTGATGGGGATGTAAAAGTTGAGGTCAAACGACAAGATGGCACGCGTGACGAGCACCATAAACACAGAGAATGCGGCATTCTCAAAGTCGGTGATCTGAATCTCCATGGACCGGAACTCGACTCGCCATCCGATGCTGTTATCGGCAGGCGGCGGCTTGAACCGCATGTGCTGCCAGTTAGTCGACTGAATATTCTCAAAGTGGTCCGTCTTGGTGAGGTCTAGCTCCTGAAGGTCCTCCTCAAAAACGACAATGGGATCTCGGATAAAGAGGTGTGCAAAGTGTGTGGCAAGTCGGTCGTCCATGCCGCCCTCTAGAAGCTGAGCCTTGATTGCCGGGTCAAACACCAAGTCAGGGTCGAGATACTCGTTCCTCAACCGTGGGTCTGTCGAGATGTACGTCGAGTTGGACGCATATCGTGACTTGGGTATCCTCCGTTGACCCTCCTTCAGGGGCTGAGAATGTGAGCAACAAGTCCTCTTCTACAAGTGTAGAGCCCTTCACGTACCTTTTCTCCCAGTTCTTCTGGTGTTCGACAGTCGACAGCGCGGCTGATCTGGTTCCACCGCACGTCCGTGTTGGCAAGGAAGCCCTTATATACGGGCGTAGCAGCGGTCAAGGCGAGCATGATGGGGCCCAGGGGGCTCAGCTGGTCGTAGAGCTGTCTTCCTTCGGTGATGTTCTTGGCCTGGAAGGTGATCTGGAGACAACAGCTGCCCATTCCAAAGGCCATGGCATCCATGTGGATGAAGTCATCAGGGGCTGCGCCGTTGCGCACATCGTCGTCCTCGGGCCAGTTGTGCATGTCAAAGTTGACGGTAGGGTCCTTCCAGGGGCTCGGCGTGTTCTTATCGTGGAACACAGGGACGTTGACCTGAACCTTGCGGCCACGGCGAGAGCGGATGTTGGCCGCCAGAGTAGGGAATCTGATGTGAGGGTTGGCGATCTCATCTGGGACAAACTGAGAGCGCAGGCGAGGACCCGAGGGCGGGTAGTATGGGTCGGTGAACTGTCCCGGGACACCAATCTGAGGGAATGTGGTGAGAGTAATGGGGTACTCGGTGGACAGCATATGTTCCTTGGCAATCTTTCTTCGCAACTTCATGTCGGGCTCAACATCCAGCAGCTCCTTGAAGCCAATGCCCCAGGGCTTACCCGGGGTTGCCTCGAGCATGAAGCGGCCAAACTCGGGGTGGAATACAGGAATAGTCCTTGACCTAGTCAACAGTCAGCGCACTGGAATAGCAAAGCAGACGGAGGTGAGCTACTTTTTATTTGTCTCGGCATCTTGGAGATCAGGGACACAGCCACCCTCCTTCTTGAGCTCCTTGTCGGCAGCCAGTGCCTCAAGAATCTCTGCTTGTCGGAGAGAAAGCAGGACCTTTTGGTTGTCCTCGGCGTATGTCACAACCAGATACTCAACCTAGATTGGAATGTGAGTTGTACATCGGGATTTTGCTCTTCACGACTATAAACTGACCTCATCGCCCCATAACAAGGCATCGCGCTCCTTGCCCTTTGCCTTGTTCCAGATTTCGAGAAGTTGCTGTTCGAGTTGCATACGTCAGCACTCGTGTCTGGGTGCGTCATTGCCAGTGACCTCATCTACCAGCCACTGACACGACCACAGAAGTCTGAAGGAGGATGAGAGACTCACCTTGATACCCCATTCCCGGACTTGGGGAGCGCGCTTTTTGGCCTCGGGCCAGTCGAGGGCGGTTCCCAGTGCTCTGAAGTCAAGTTAGCTTGCTGATGCGCCTGAGCTATACCTGACAAGTACTCTTGCACTTTTGAGTGATATAACTTACAAAAGACCCATGGTGATGAGTTTGAAGTTGAAAGTGACTGAATGTGGGCGAGAGTTGAATTTTCGGGTCTAGGAAGTTGGCGTCTGAGTCTGGTTGGTGGCCCAGAGACGCCGTCTCAAAGTTCTAGGCTCTAGGCGTTTACTCGGAAGTTCGGAAAAGACGACCCAGAAAGGTTAAAACAAGCGAAAACAGCTGATACAAAGATATGATGGTAACAAAAAATGCTAATGAGATTAATAGAGAGGAAACAACCTCGGTTTCGAAAGATGGCGAATGATGTCGTATATGCTCGTCAGTGAGAGCGAGACCGGCGAAATGCCGCTAGGCGGGGGAAACGCCAAGTACCGGAGGGGTTCGATATTCGATCTGACAAAAAAAACTGGTGATATCCGGGTGAGAGAATCCCTCAATTGAGAGCCCCGAACAAAAGATGAGGCGGAAATCTCTGGCGCAGAACGCGCTCTAGTCCGGTATCGCCTCGCTGCAACGATGGATGGTTGGTGAGCGACGACCCGGAGGCGTCGCCGAGGCTGTCGCACGTGAACCGACGGGAGTCTTGAGTTGAGACTTGGGAAAGCCAGGCGGGCCGTGTAGATCGTCAAGCGGCCCTCTTTTTTTGGACTCTCTTTTTTCCGGGGATGGTTGAGAAGAGCGAGTCAAGGTGATGATAATGGAGAGAAGAAAGAAAGAAAGAGGGAATCGCTTATTAACCACGAGCTCTTGACAGGTCAGGTCGTGGGGTTCCTCTCAGGAAGCGCCGAAGGGAAACGGGATGGAGCGATTGCGGTGGTGGTGGTGTTGTCTGTGGATCCTCCAGTGGAACAATTCTCTTGCTCGACTCGTCGCCTCTAACTCGAATCGTCTCGCCTTCCAAGCATCGTCGTTCGGCTTGTGGTGGTTGTTGCTGGGCGGACCTCTTTTTTTTCTGTGATGCTTAGAAATCCGGTCGAATCAGATAGAGCGCCGATTGCATCATCGCCTCTTAGACCCGATGCGGTATCCGAAACTGTGCCGCTAGCTGCAACGGGGCGGCGCTCGTGGGGGCCTCTAGCACACGGCAACTCCGCTGTGTCGTGGCTGTCTAGGGTAGTGTGAGATGTTGTGTCTGGTGTTGAGTCGTGGATATATATGTCTGTGTTGTTGGTGATTATATGTTGGGCGCGGCGATGATGGTAAACTTGCCGTGAATATCTACATACTACTTACATACATCTCCGAAGCGTAACAAGGGTCCAATCAAAGTGGCCCTCGCCTAATATTGCTTGCACCTGCGGAGACCACTCGGCATCGTGTCCACCCGGGCTGATTACAATAGCATCTCGTCGTCTGCGCGAATATGTAAGCAAGTAATCCAGGTAGTCTGCCGAGTTGATGAATCTCTGACTGGCAAACCATGCGCCCTATTTCCGACAACCGCCTCAAACATCCGTGTGGTTGCGTTGCGGTTACGAGATGTGAACACCGGCTTCCGACGTGTGGAGTCGCTGCCCCAGATTGTCAATCCCCCTTCTCCAGACTTTCAACTATGTCTGTGGAGGCCCAAAGACTAACATCTAGTTTCGCCGACAATGCCTCGATTGATAGTCGAGAACTATGTCGATGACTTAAATACTGCGCGGAACCAAGGGGCCGAGCTCGGGTGAACTGTGCTCTTAACCTCAGCCTCTTGAGGAACCGTTCCCTCGCATACATTGTCGTCATAGCCAGTTCCAACGGCTGATTGGTCTTCTCCAGTCCCTACGCCCTTCCAGAAGACGACGCCAATGCACCTCCGATCTATGCCCGTCGTGAACATACCGGGTCGCATACCTCGATATTCAAAGCCCGAGGCGCCACTGAAGCGTGACGACGTCCACGGCGCAGTCGACTGACACCAGGGAAATCGAAGTCGATGACCCGAGGCACACGGTACTGTACGCCGTGGTTTCCCCTAGCTGAGACTCCAGCCCGGTCTAGAGCGTTGCAAGCTGCCGCTCCCTTCCCATCTTCGTCGTAGACCTGTGAGTCGCCCATTCCTGATGATGCGGCATTTCACTGGCTGCGGGCCAACAAGGTGCGGTAAGCATGCAGAAGGGATGCTGCAGATGGAGGGGGATGGACACTGCGCCCTCCCACACACAGTCTGGGGACTCGACCGTCGACTTTGGGGGGATCGCGATGTGACTCGGTTTCTCATTGTCAAGTTTCGAGTGAAACTTGGCGAATGATAGGCGACTGGGTTCAAGGGGGCACTCTTGTTGGTGGCTTCCTCTACCAGACGGTCGGTCCCGTGAGCATACATTCCAGCGAGATTTCATGGGAATCAGGAAGTTGGGAGGTGAATGTGTGAATGCCATGCCGAGAAACAGAGCACGGCAGCCTGCACAAGCTAACCGCTCCAAGGACTGGTTAGTCTCTGGGCACAAGTCTTGGTGAAGCCTGAGACGCCTCTGCTTCCCACACAACCCAGCTGAGCGTATTTGCCCAGGTCTCGATGGTTCATCCGAAACAAAAGACCCAGCACCTATCAAGCAATTGCCGAGTTTCGAGAACCAGCAACTAATATGCCTGCTGGATACTCGGAACATTCGGTCGTCTGGTTGTCGAGCGGTTGAACTGCCGATACTACAGTATCAAAGCAGGGACGCTGGAATTGAGTTTGCTGCCAACCCAAACCTTCAACTCGCCCTTCCTTCCACCACCCTCACCCAGTGGCCTTCACCTGGACGGACGGGCTGAGGGCTCGCTCGTTTGGATCTCTGCATTAGCACCGCGGGTCCGCAGCCGCGGGTTGCGGGGTGCATGGCTGCTCTCTGGTGTGCACCCACGCCCACGAACTCTATCGCGAGAGAGCGACGATCACCACCAGCCGCACGACCCCTCCAAGCCTCGAAACCCAGAGCTGGGCTTGCCTCGCTCATTGATAAGAGATCGGCAGAGTCGTACGATGACCACGAGGCGAGACACTGGAGAGAGATGTCAGTTGGTGTTGTGGTTGAGCAAGGAGGATGGGAGTAAGAGTTGAGGGAAGATCTGGATAGACACAACATGGGTTTCTCCCAATGCCCCCAAACTAGACGGCAATGATAGTCCGGAGATGGAATGCCGGCAAAAGAAATGGTGGACGACGGGGCAGCGGACCGTGTTGGTGATGTTCCTTCGTGCTGTTAGTCGATGGCGCTAGAAGATTGCCATGTGAGTCGATGCAGCATGGTAGGTAAGCCGCACTATGAGAATAGAAGCATCTCATGTCATTATCGAGGCGAAGCCCAAACCGGCCAACCAGAAAGCCTCGAGGAATCTCACCGGTCGAATCTCTGCTGGTCGTGGTCCCCCAGTGCCAATAAAGACGGGCCATGACAGGCAGACACAATCTCTGGGCCTTGACAACGTCAGTCTCTCATCAACTTCGTCACAGATCCCCAGAGACGTGTTTCGACACCCTCTCTCCCGTGTCACCGTGCTCCCCCGGCAGCCAGCGCCCAACAATGCCGTCGTCTGGGGCCCGGGTGCCCAAGTGTGGCTCCCTCCCCTTGGACGTCCGGACCGGACCCCGGTCTCCAATAGCTCACGAGGCCGAGGCGAGTCGGGTACAGAGGGAAAGGACGCCCTGACGATCCTCATGATGCTGCGAATTTTGCTGCTGCGTGGCCAACCGGGCTCGTCAATCCATCATCTTGGAGCATCACATCGGCCCATTTCGAGGACAAGCCCCCTAGCTTCTTCGGCGTCCTGCTGCCATGGTCGTGGGACACGGGAGGGCGGTACGTCAGCCCAACGGCTACTGACGACAGGGACCAGGGGAGCACGGGTCACCACGAGACCTGGGAGAAGCACTAGGGTGTACTTTATGCACGAGGTGGCTGTCTCTGACTCTTTTGGAGATGCATAGAACCCTCTGTTGTTATTGTTGTCAGGTCGGTGATACTGTGTCGCCCGGGAGAGCATGAACCAGAGTGTTTATTCGATACTGGGCCCTCGTGCCGCGTGGCATATCAGCCGCTAATATGGGTGGTTTCGACCAGTGACGTTGCCCTCTAGGGGATGAATGCATGAAACACAAGAGGGGGAAACGCAAAAAAGAAAGAAGGGCTCAAAGAAGCGTTATCATCCGTATCTCGCCTACCCAGATATCAGACGTGGTCCCTGACATATGTCACTTCCGTTCCCGAAGGAGATAAAAAGATTAGACACGCCCGTGGGTAACCAAAGTTTCTCCTTCAAGTTGGGCTTCAGCCAGTGACTTCATCCGCCTCGGCACAGTGATTCACCCCGCTACCTGCAAGCCTTCACCACCCCCAACTAGTGCCCGCGTTCCTCCCAGCTACATCATACGCTCTTCAACCCAATCAGGCACGATCCCCTACCACGACCTGCGACCCTCTCCTGGCTCCTCCAACAGAATCCCTCCCCCCCAGTCAGTCTGAGGAGAGCCAACCTCATCCCCCTCCAAAAAAAACGACAAAACCTCGATTTTCTCCCTCTCTCGCCCTCAGTTCAAGTCATTCTTGCTATCTCGAACCGACGCGCGTCCTTCGCTATGAACCCTCACCAGAAGAATAAGATCGACGTCAAGGTAAGCCGCCGCCCTTGAGAGGAATCCCATCCATCCCACCAGAGACGAACGATTCAACCCCTCCCGATCATGACTCGACCCTCACACGACGACACAACCTCCCCCCCTGGCGCCTACACCACACTCGCCGCATCTGTCAACCTCCAAATCTTGTCGTCCCATGCTAACGCTCGTGCCCCGTAAAGTCGCTCTCCCCCGAGGAGCAGCGTCTCTTCCGTCTGTACGGCAAGCTGCCCTCCCGCTCCGACCACTTCGCCAAGCACCTCAAGGACCGCAAGTACTTTGACTCGGGCGACTATGCCATGTCCAAGGCCGGCAAGGGCGACGGTGTCGATGCCGGCGCCGTTGGCTCCCAGCACCCCGTCCCCGAGAACATCCCCCACCTCTCGTCTCCCATCAACGGCTCGGGCAACGTCCCCAAGCACGCCCACCACGGCTCCATCCCCGGCATCCAGGCCGGCAGCCCCATCAAGGAGAGCAGCTTCCTCAAGAGCGAGACCAGTGCTGAGGAGGGTCAGGCTGACGGCGCCGAGGCCGAAGCCGAAAAGGACAAGAACGCCGATGCTGCCGTTCCCGAGCCTGTTGCCGCCAGCGGCGAGGCCATCCCCATCCGACGATAGACAGTTGTACGTGGCAAAACAATGACAAGAGAAAAACAAAAATTGCGCGTGGTAGTAGGCTCAAGGGGAAAGGTTTCTTTTTATCATGTGCGAAATATGGCGAGTGGATTGATTCTTGTACGAAGCCTGGTGGGCTTGTGTGGACTGCGAATTTCGGTATTCATGACTTACGAGGATCGCACAGTTGGCGTTTGGGAATTGGCAAACAATCTGGTTCGCACGCACACAAGAGGGAGCTTGTTTCGATCCGGACGGGATCTCCTTTCAGATGGGTTGCTTTTTCTGAGCGGGGAGGGACTTTCAGCAAAATATGTCGTCTCTCCCGTGTCGAAATCATCATGTTCATTTGGTAGTTTAGCTACCTGCTTCATTTGCTGAAGCACCTTTTCTATCTCGTTTCTTTCCTTTTTGTATTTCCCCAGACTCCAGGTACCGGTCCATGGTTCTCATTTTGAAAAAAGAAGATGCCCCAAAATCGTATGTATCTTAAATCGTCATTCCTGGCTCCGAGGTCTACTCCAGGGCCTTGAGCGCCATCTGCTTGGCGCCCTCGAACGTCTTGTTGCCACCGATGAAACCCGCGGCATGGACAAAGACGCAGCCAGGAATGCCGCTGATGCCGTCGAGCTCCTCGTCGCGGAAGCCCCTCCAGGCCTCGGGCAGCGGTTTCCGGCTGACAAAGGAGTCCTTGCTCTCGGGAACGCACTGGATGCGCCACTTGGCGCCAGGCTCAGGCTTCTCTGCATACAGCACGTAGAGCACTGAAGGTACCTCGTTCTCGAGGGTGTAGAGGTGGTCCTTCCAGGGGACGGACTGGCCCTCCAAGACGAGAATGCGGCCCTGCTCATCGTACTGTGACCGTTTGGCAAAGGCCTCCTGGACGATGGAGCGGGCGGGCAGCCAGGACGCGGCGTAGTTGTCGAGGTCACGGTCAAACTCCTCGCCGATGCGGCGGCTCGCCTCGTTGAACTTGGCGTCCTCGGCGGCCTGAGCCTCGGCACGGTCAGCGGGCACGGGGTCGTTCCAGTGAGGGTTCAAGCGGCCCACGAGGGCGCCCAGGCTGAAGCCACCGTTGCTGAAGCGCTTCTCGAGGCCGGCGGCGGCGATGCCCTCGGGGTCGTAGACGGAGATACCGTTATCGTGGGCGTCGAGGGCCTCGACAAAGTTCTCGTACAGCTTGTTGTACAGCAGCTCGACATCGGGCGAGTCCTCTGGCTGGCCGAGGCGGTCGGCGACGATGGCGCGGCCAAAGTGCATGAAGACGAGGCCGGCGCTAGAGAGCTTGGTCGGGCGGCCGGGGAAGGTGGTGGTGAAGCCGCGTTGGTGGTGGTCGAAGCGGCGGCGCTCCGGGTCGTACTCACCACCGACATCGACGACGGTGTGGCAGGTCTCGAGGACGGCCGGGTCGCGGGTGCGGACGAGGCCAGCGTCGCGGTAGGCGGGGAGACGGCGGAGCATGTGGACGGCGAGGGCCTCGTCGGCGTGGAAGTGGCCGTTGTGGGTGCCGATGAGGGGACCCGAGGTCTTGATGCGCTTGGAAGCTGATTCGGCCATGGCGAAGAGGCGGCGGAACATGTACTTGCGTTCCTGTGGGTGTAGATGTGGTTGTTGGTGTTGGTGTTGTGAGGGGCGATAAGACGCGATGGAGGATGAAAATTGAGGTGGGTGAGGAGCAGGTGGGGCAGTTATGCATTCACTCTGAAGGTCGCTATCAAGCTATTTTTGCGAACCTTGAGGGCAACTGAAACTCAGGTCTGATAGGAGTAGGTACCAATGGTTTAATAGCAAAGGCTTATCGAGATAATTTTTAAACTAAAGCAACGTGCTGCGACAAACCCTCTCTGTGAGCGGATGTTTGACACACTACCTAGCTACTTTTCTAACACGCTGCGAAGGCTATTATCAGCAAAACCTCATCTATCTCTTTGTTTATTATATACTAGCAATCTGAGAGTAAGAGAAAACAGGCATCTACAGTAAAGTCGAGTTCTCATCAAGAGCCTCTTCTAACTCTGCTTTGTATTTACATCAAGTGTTGACAACATCTCGTCTTGCAAGGCGTTGACTTGAACCTCTCAAGGGAAACATAGGTTGAGCCAATCATGGCAAACTGATTACAGCGCAGGCCCACCTAGCCTAAAGGGTGTATCAACTCTGGGGCAGCTAAACATAGAGGCGCTGGTGAGAGGCAACTCTGCAGTAGTTGGTTGTGAACAATCTGGATGAATTCATGTTTACAACTGGTGCAAATTTTCCAGCACTACTTGTATCGTTCAGCTATGTTTTTATAATACGCCACTATTACACATCGTAGGGTGTTGGAAATATGCCTTAAACCACTTAGCTTTGTCAAACTCCACACCCGTTGGTCATCTATATCAACCATCACAAACGCGACCATCAAATCTTCCAACAGAAACGGAAAATCCCCCCCTTATTTTGGCTTGAGAAGGAGCATATCACACTGGATGAAAAGTTTATCATAATCTTTCTGCAACTTGGTCTCCTCCTATGTGTAAACGTAATTGTCAAGCTCGGCACCCGGCAACTGTGCAACACATCACATCTCATCAGGCCAAGAACCAAGCTCCCGCCTCACCTGACTTGTCACGACGCATTTGACGAATGTATATCGCAAAGGAATTCCGCTCTGTATCTCGCATTGGTCACAGAACCCTTATAGTGGTTCCCTGCATCACGGGTCGCAGATATAGAGAGGGTTTCAGGTTGCGACAGATGCGCGTCCTGCTCGATATATCACGAACCAACATCATCCCGCATCTGATATCCTCCTGTCATCCGATACCCACAAGCGAATGCCGTCATCATTGACGGGAAAAAAGCAACATGCTCAGATCCTTTCTCATCAATCTCTAACCGGCCCTGGCAACGGAGCCAAAAACAACGAGATATCCATCACAGTCCTACCCCCAGTATCCGAGCGTGCAGGTGTCCCCTCTTCAAATGGCCCGAGCAGCCATGTGGTCATGGACATGCCCATCATCAGCTATGCAGCAGCACGGAGCACGTTGATGCTCCGTACAGCCGGAGGCGCGTTAGCCAGGCGAGCAAACCTAAGCGTGCACAGGACAGGTCCCTTGGTTCAATTTCATGGCGCGATGACGTTCCCTGCATGTGGTCTGAGCAATCGTCTTGTGTTACTCTATCTAGATAATCTCTTTTGTTTTTGTTGCCGTGCGCCTCGTAAATGTGCCACTGAGAAGTGCAGTATGTGTTCGTAGTTTCTCTGATGGTATTCAACTCCAAGAGAGTAATCGATTCAAACGTATAAAAAATGGAATAGGGTGCGCCCTTAGGTATCATGCAAATAGACAGAAAAAGATATAATCAGACAGCCGCTGCGCCTTCTCCACCTCCTTTTGATTTCATCTCATGACCTCAGCGAGTCATGACTCATCTCCCATCTTATCACCCTGCGCTGCAGTTCCGGATGGCTCTTCCGGCAATGATCCCAGTGCCGCCCTAGGCGACAGCCTTTCCCGAGATTGCATTTAACGGGGGGACGGTTGCGATTCGAGGTGAATTTGGTGTTGGTAGTGGAAGGGTATATCGAACGTATATGTCGCGTTGTTCGGCTGACCTGAGCTGAAAACGCAGCTGCTCCGGTGTGGAAAACGTACAATCCAAAAAGAGAAATAGGGTGTCGCATGGATTTCTCTCGTTGTGTCGCCAGGGAGCCCCGGTGGCCCCACGCCGGCGGCACCCAGGTGAGAGAGTAAGATGGATGGTGGTGATGGGGTTGAGGTTGAAGATGTAGCCGTAGCTTGTCGCCACAGCCGAGAGCTGTCGTCGTCCCAGTATTTTGGTGACGTTGTTGTGCTCAATCGTATCTTGATAGAGGGCCGTATGCCTGAGTATATGAATGCGCGGTCAAGACCTGAAGGGGCCTTACAGTATGAGCTGCTTCAGATTGCGCTGAATGATCATGTCCTGCACCGAGGCCATGGTGATCTTGAGGAGATTTGTGTCGGTGGCGTTGGTAAAGTGGCCATAAATCTCCTTCTCCGTGTTCCGGTTCAGCGCCTTGAACTTGTCCAAGAAGTACTTGCTAGCGGCCTTGTAGTCGTCTTTAGGGCCGTGGTAGTCGGTGAAGCCGTGGTTGGTGATGGGGCTCTTGGGCAACTTCTCCTTGAACAGGTCCATCTTGTTGAGGAACAGGATCAGGGCCGACTTGGTGAACCAGTGGGAATTAGCGATCGACTCCCACAGCATGAGGGCCTCGTTCATTTGGTTCTACGCGACTCAGTCAGTACGGGTCTTCCAATGGCGGGGGTTGAATCTACTGACCCCATCCTTGTCTTCCACTAGACACTGGTCGTATCCGCTGATGGCGACAAGGAACAGCAGGCAGTTTACGTTCTCGAAACAGTGGATCCACTTCTTTCGTTCTGAGCGCTGGCCACCGACATCGAACATTCGGTAGGTCAACTGTCCAAGGTCGAAGATGGTCTCTGTAATGCCTGTGGTTCGCAGTCGGGATCGGAGAAGATCCTGGTCATCGGGGACGTAGTCTTCGGCCCAGAGCCTGTCGACATCCTCAATGAAGCTCGAGACAAGTTAGCGCGGGGCCTGTGCCATACATCGGAGGGTTGCTCACTATGTGAGGTTGTCGTGCAGGGCGTATTCATTGCCCAGCTCAACAGCAGATCGAATGCCGCTATCGGCCCACAGCGCCTTGACAGGCTCGAGGTAATCGAGAGGCATTCGCTCATGGGGACTCATTTCATGCTCGACGAGAACGTGGGCCATGTGTTTCTGCAGCGCCTGTTAGTCAAACCCTAGAATGTCTCACACAGCCGCCTCGGCGATACCACGCGTAGCATCCACGTCGCATCGGTGGAGACGGGTAGAGGTAAGAGTGGAAATGACTTGCCTCGTTATCGGGGTTCTCAAAAGCAATATTGTGCTCGCTCATGGCCTCGGAGATGACCTTGAAGGACTGGACAATGTTGCTGAAGATGACGGGCTTCCACTCGAGCTTCTCGTTCTTACTGAAGCCCTGGGAGTAGATGAGCTTCATCTGCTTGAGGACGGTGGATTTTCCCGACTCTCCAGCTCCTAATAGGAGGAGCTTAACCTCCTTGGACAGCCGCTTCTCATCCTGTCGGATCTGGCGATCAATTTCGCGAGAGCGGGCTTGACCGCGATCGCCCTTGTCTCGGTTGCCGAAGCACATGATGGGTAGTGGTTGAGGGTGATTGTTCTGCGCTCAAGGCTTTTGTGCGACCAGGCCGTACGAGGTCAGAAGCTTTTTAGAGGAAGAAGATGGCGTCGCGCCGGAGGCTAGATGTGAGCGCGACAGCGGGGCTCGACGACGGACTCGATGGTTGGTTGTCCGCGGGAGGATCGGAGGACGATGTTGCCCTGAAGGAGAAGGGGTTCCTCTCGAAGGGGGTGGGCGTCCAGCAACGGTATCGCAATTGGCGGGATCGGTTTGAGTCGCAAGGTTTCAGAGGAGGAGCGTTGGATCGACGGTCGACGAGGAAAGGGAGAAATGCAAGAGTGACGGGATGTCGCGGGAAAAGACGAAACGGGGCGAATTCGAGCGAGCGAGTGTTCAACGAGGGTCCAGGCAATGTCTCGGAGCTAGCGAATGCGGAATGATGACGCAAAGCAGAAACAAGCTTCCCATTCCCGTGGGACTTGGATGGAAGAAAGCAAAAAACCTAAACCTGCCCGAGTGGGAAGAAGATGGAGGCGAGGCGAGGTTAGGTTAGATGAGGCGAGACGAGGCAAGACAAGACAAGACGGGACGAAGACGGATAGTCAGTCTGTCAAGGTACAAGACAGGACAGTCTAGGCAGGCACTACAGGCAAGGAAAGGCAAAGGCAAAAGAACGACGAGGGATAACGAGACGGGGTCCTTTATTAATATCCGAGCATCCATGGCCGGGATACATGGATGGGATGGATATTTTATGACGGACGGGACATTCTTTTTAGTCGGGTCTTGGAAGGCAAGGCAAGCCCCTCCAGGTCCATCCGGCGCAGAAACGAGCTCTTGGGACCTGGTCTTGTCTCTGTTGATTCCTCCCGTCTCAGTCTCGGGCTTGTCTCTGGAGGTATGCACATTATTCGCTTGCAGGGTCCCATCTCTCTCTCTCTCTCTCTCTCATCATTAGCAGCTGCACAAGGCAAAAGGGAGCCCGCCCCCAGCAGGGGCCTGCGGTGTTGGCGTTGGCGTTGGCGTGAGGGTGGAGTCGACGACGGGGGGTTGGATGGCGCCCGTAGACGGTGGGAAAGAGAGCTCCAAGGGGTTCTGAAGAATTGGATGGAGCATCTTGATGGGCTCCGTGAGGTATCTCTGAGGTAGCACACGGTGGAGTTCCCCCCTGAGCACTACCACCAATGTACATGGCCGCGTGCTGAGATCGCCTTCCACACCAACAATCGGCTCGCCCCCTTAAAACACCAGACCCCGGTCGACGACATGTTCTCGAGAAGGCGACTTGTAGTTCTCGCCCTCTCGCGATACAACCCAAGAGGGGCCCCGACGGACGGAGCAGCGCGGCTCCTCTCTTCTAGCCTCGCTCTAGAGGCATGAACCAGCCACTTTTTCCAGCTAGGTCGACAGACGCAGCGCAGACAAGGCGATACTAGATCCAGTAGATGGATGCTAGGAACGTTCCCCGCGAACCAACTGTCGATGCGATGCTTCCAGGTGTGAGTGGGTTGAGAGAGCCTCCCTCCCTCACCCATCGCTACGCCCACTGCCGCAGCCGCTGCCGCAGCCATCGCCCGGCATATGGACCTTGCTGTGTGGCATCCGTCCGTATCTTCGTGGATGCCATCCGCGGCCAAGCAGCCAAGGTTTGCCATCTGTCTGTCTGCCCGTGCTGCCATGTGGTCCAGCGCGTGTTGGCGGGCTGTTCCCCAAGTGATGGCGAGACGCTTGTGACACCCGCCACTTACTCAACGCTGAAGTCGTCAAGTCAACCGCCAAAACTTCAACGTCAAAGTCCAAGTCGGCAGAGCGTGAGATGCATCATCACATCTTCATTCCTTGCTGGCCTCTTCCTCAGCGGCCTCCCTGACCCTGTTGACGCTGCGCTACTGCACACTTCTCCTCTCTCCCCTCCCCCCTGAGTGGCTCTGCGGCAGAATACCGAGATACCGTCCGTCAGTTCATCCACGAGACCGGCAAGGAAGGAAGCTTTGTGCACTCTTGTGCCTCTGGATACCTTAGGTACGCTGGACTTGTTTAGCCTCGTCTGGTGGTTGCGGCAATGGTGGGTCAGCAGAAAAAAGCAACGAGCAGCCCCCCCTCTGCTCCAAGATTCATGGCTAAACCGGATCCGTCGTCAACACTGCCAGAGGTCGACGCCAGGGCCTGCGCTACTGCACAAGGGGAAACGAGCTGGCGGGATCTCTCTGGTTTAAGCCTCGAGGCGGAAAATTACGAGGGATGGCGATGGCTTGAGACTCGAGAAGGCTCAAGAGTGAGGGACGTGATGACTGAGAAGCTCAACGAACCCTCATCTCGCAATCAAAGTCTAGGGAAGGCATCTCCGTCCTCGTGCATGCGATCGCCATTAGCGATCCTTCTGGCACCTCTGCGAACCTGGGTCAACCCCGGCCTGGCTTGCAGACGTTCCCGGAGCTGCTCGAGTGTTCCTGGCTGCGCCCCCACCAATCTCCGTTGAGAGAGACCGGGGGGGGCAAGACGCAAAAACATGCGCAGAGAGCAAGTGTCCGCTTCGAGCGATGCCTCTTGAATGAAGGCTGGACTGCGCGCCAGCTTTGGGCTCAACAGGTTGGCCGCCGGCTGGGCCAGTTCCGCCGCCAGGGAACGGCATCGTGGAATAAGCAAGTTTGCCCTTCTGAGACTGTGGCTTAACCACTGACTGGCTCGACATGGCGTCGGATTTCATGAGCCTAACTTAATGAGCCCAGGACAGGACCCCAAGACCTGGGCGCAGAATTTGACAAGCCAGAGAAGGGAAAAGGGCGCTAAAACATGGAGACTTCGGAAACGGCGTCAAGCTGCTGCTCGTCTGCCGTTCCACCATGGGTTGGACGAAACAGCAGTGGCATTGGATCTCTCAACGGAGAGGAAGGCTCAGGCCATCAGAGACAGGATTCCCACCTGCAGGCGAGCGAAGCAGATGCCTGTGGTGTCATCTCGTGTGTCCACGGCCTTGGGCCGGACGCTGGAGCCATGTTTCATCGCTCGTCAACCTTGGAAACTCTCCAAGAGAGGTCATCGTCCCCTGATGCGGGTGGCGGCTCCTTGGTGGGCAATCCACGGGAGTCCAGCCCAATAAGGGCATAGGCTACCAGAGGCCGGTCTTGGGCAAAGATGCGAGTGGTTTTTCTTCGGATGAACCAGAGATGTGAGATTTTGGTTGGATTCTTTTCTTCTTTCTTTACTTTTTCCTTTCCCATTGTTCGTTCCGTTCCTCTGGCGCGAAGGTCGGGACCAGTCCCCGGACCATCATCATGCATCACGACTCACCGGATTACTGCTAATTCATGCAGGCCAAAATGAACTGCAATCCTAGAGACAGTAGCAAGGCTAGCTCTCTGATAGTTGACTGAATTCCGCACTTCCGGATGGAGAGCTGCAGGTCCAGACAAGGCAAGGCAAGATATGTTCTGACTGGGAACAGGGGCGCTGGGTTGAGTTGAAGAAACCTGTCCTGGGAACCCGGGAATGGTGGTGGAGAAGCGATGGATATGCCATCTCGGTGCAGATGCGCACTCAGGCCAACATGGCCCTGCTCGGACTGGATCCGCCAGCTCGGGATCGGGATCCTCTCTTGAACCATAGCTCGGGGTCTATGTTTGTTTGTTTGCCGTACCTGATGCTGGAACGTGTAGGATTGGAGGCCAAAGTCTCAACCAACGCCCAACCCGCAATTGCTTTGGGTGGACGCCAGCCAGGTCCAGGTTCAACCTGATCGTCAGATACAGGCACAGGACTGCGGCAGCGCTCGGCGCCATTGGACCTTGTGCCGGAAGCCAAAGCTAGTGTATCCGAATAGAGGGATATCCCTGCCTTCCAGTCGAGGGTGGGAATCCTGCCTAGCGGACACACTGCAACGTTGGAAGAGCAGGGGAAGTTAGCGAGGCCCCTGTATTCGGGGTTTCAAGTTGCCAACGGCCGAGCTAAAGGGGCCCCGGCCAAGCCATCCATCGAGGATATACGGGACAGAGAAAAGAACTCATCGCCCGATCGTAACGGTTGCCCACGCGTCGTTTTGCTATGCTGCGCATAACTGACTAATGCCCTGGCATGGCTCTCGGGGAGCTGTATGAACCGTTGAAACATAGATTGTGGATTGGTCGGGGTCCAGGGTAGGGAACTGACTACCGTGATGGTCGAGAATCGCGATCAGTGTTTCGTTTGCAGTCCCAAGACCAACAGAGAACCATCCATCCTGACTAATGCGAGGTAACGTCGGGGTAATGCGTATTGCTTTTCCTGTTGCAGGTTCAGCGGAGCTTGCCGGACAGAAGGCCAAGCAATGCTGGTGTTGCAGAGATATGCATGAGAGCTCTTTCAGTTCAACTTGGACAAAGTGTGTACAACACCATGCTTTGATAGCTGACATACACTTTCCCAGCACAGAGTGACTACAACTGACAAGAAGCGTGGTAATGGCCATGGCTGAATTACACCGGCAGCCCAGCGACTATCCGGAAGGGGGGCTTTATACAGCCAACACTCTCAGATGCTCGTCCCGGTTCCCTACCCGGCATCAACCCCCACGACATGATATGAGGGAATGATTCGATACTGGGCTTTTAACCGCCGAGTACCTGCGCATACCAGCATCAAGCCACGGGATCTTACCGCCGGGAGGCTCAAGAGCATTGAAGAACAAGTCGAGTTGAAGGAATGGACTTCATTGGGCCCTGCGACTCCGGGGAGCGTAGCCGAGCGCCCCATTGGCCTTGTGTGCAGAAAAGACGTAGTGCATGACACACTGCGTAACGCAGGTACTGTGAGCTCACCGGGAACACACCGTAGTTTTTTCCTTCCTTCGACCGCCGGCAAGTGAGTGGGTTAGGTGAACATTCGAGGTCGGTGCCCAATCGGAGCATGTTGGTTGACCGTGCTCTCTTTCAGCTCATGCTTCTAGCTCATGAGAACCCGCTATGACGTGGGAAGAAGATGACGTCTAGCCGGGAATTGTTCAAGCATTGCAGTGTTATCTGGAGTTACACCTGCCTGAGCTCGGATCTCACAGTGGTGAATGCTGGTAGGTAAAACTCTTATCATGATACGTCCGTCCCTGGCGATATACATGCCCAACACGCTCGACCCACGGGACGGGAGAACTCTGCCGTCTGCAAACCGGACCAGCAGCCGGTGATGCTCGACTGCCGCAAGTGGAAATATCTGGAGAGAATAGCGGCTTCAACACCCCACGTTCTGCCCAGTGACGTCTGACGTCTCGAGCCGAAGAGGGCAGCAATTGGGCGGGCAGAAGTTGTAAGCTTCTCTTAGCCCTTTAGACACAAAAAAACGACGTAAAAAACATGGTTTAGCAGGCCAATGCACTCTCTGCTAGTGGTGCCAGGTCATCATGTTCCTGGGAACACCCTTCCAGGCACAGCCATTGCACGGTACTCTTTTGGTCTCCAAGGATGCTGTTTAATACCTCGCGTAGGACCCCATTCTTTTTTCATCACCGCCTAATCGACATCTGGGGTTCAAGTTGGGGTCTGGAGGGTGTTGCTGCCCAAGGTTGCGTAGTAAGACAGAGCAAAAAAAAAAAAAAATCATGACGCTGCCGTGGTCTGTTTTGCGGTGGGCGTCGAAAATTTTACCCGCATCCCCACCAGGAAGGTCCGGGTACGTCCAGGTGCGTCGTGGCTGCGAACTCGTTAAAAAGACAAGCCTCGCACCCTTTTCGACGATTCCTTCATCACCGCTCGCAGTTGGACTCATCGGCTCGTCGCTTCATTACCATCGTCGCTCGCAGCTTGCTCTTGCTCTCTCTCTCTCTTTACGCTTCTTCAGCACAATGTCTTCCGAGGGGATTACCCACGAGACCATCAAGGGTGAGTTCTACAGAAAGTTTCTACCCCGCGCTGCCCCTCTCCCATGATGATCGCCCATCCCGCTCCGTCTCCCCCATTGTCGCGAATATCTTCAAAAATACGATCACGACGACCCGTCTCTAGAGAGAATTGCACCAAGAAATCAATTCTCGATTAAATGACACGCATCGACCTCATCCCGACACCATAGCTCAAGCTCACCTCACCCCCTCGTTGGAGACTACCCAAGCTTCCCCTCATGATGAGCCCACCGACAGACCGCTCCATTACTCACATCTCAACCCAAACCCCAACATTAGCTGACTTGTCAATCTCTAGATGGCTGGTTCCGAGAGATCTCGGAGATGTGGCCCGGCCAGGCCATGACCCTCCGTGTCGAGAAGGTCCTCGTCCACGAGAAGAGCAAGTACCAGGACGTGCTCATCTTCAAGTCGACCGACTTTGGCAACGTCCTGGTCCTGGACAACGTTGTCCAGTGCACCGAGCGCGACGAGTTCTCCTACCAGGAGATGATCACCCACCTCGCCATGAACTCGCACCCCAACCCCAAGAAGGTTCTTGTCATTGGCGGTGGTGACGGCGGTGTCCTCCGAGAGATTGTCAAGCACGACTGCGTCGAGGAGGCCATCCTCTGTGACATTGACGAGGTACTTTCTGCGAGTCCCCAGCTCTAGTCTCATACTCACAAAATCAGGCCGTCGTCCGTCTCTCCAAGCAGTACCTCCCCACCATGTCCGTCGGCTTCGACCACCCCAAGGTCAAGGTCCACATCGGCGACGGCTTCAAGTTCCTCAACGACTACAAGAACGAGTTCGACGTCATCATCACAGATTCTTCCGACCCCGAGGGCCCCGCCGAGGCCCTGTTCGAGAAGAACTACTTCAAGCTCCTCCACGATGCCCTGAAGGAGGGCGGTGTCATCTCTACCCAAGGTTGTATGTTCCCTATTTTCCTCAGGGAAGTAACTGGGGTCACTAGGAACGGCAGAATCGGGGAACCCTCCCCGGTCAAAGTTGATCGGTGTGCATGGGCTCTCCCTCGATTGGCACATCATGGTGCCACTCCCGACCTAGCGACTACCAGAAGCCAGTGCTGCTTTCCCAGCTCAGCTTCCGGTAGTCCCGCGTTAGCATGCATTTTCCGTTTGTGCTTTTATGCGTGCCGCGTTCTGCTGTTCCTGCCTCGTTACTTGTTGCACTGCACCGTAGTTCATCTTGGAGCTACGCTTACACAGTTGACTCTGCCACAGCCGAGAACCAGTGGCTTCACCTGCCTCTCATCACCAAGCTCAAGAAGGACTGCCGCTCCATCTTCCCCGTCGCCGAGTACGCCTACACGACCATCCCCACATACCCCTCGGGCCAGATCGGCTTCATGGTCTGCTCCAAGGACCCCAACGCCGACGTCAAGACCCCTCTCCGCAAGTGGACCAAGGAGGAGGAGGATGAGAAGTGCCGATACTACTCTTCCGAGATCCACAAGGCCAGCTTCGTCCTCCCCAAGTTTGCCGAGAAGGCCCTCGAGTAAGGTCACCGCCAACGACGACGACCGAAGACGAGAAACGACGACGATTGGGTTGGGCATTGCTTACGAGTTTTATGTTGGAAACGGGATCACGGGGGAAAAACCAGGCCGCGGTGGCCATTTGGAATTATGGATGCCAGGAAATGCATCACAATACGGAAAAGACTCTGGCGTTACTGCGAGTAGGGCTCATGGAGTCATGAAATATAGAGGATTTCAATCTCTCACCCGGGGTCCTTGTCGTCTATGTGAAGCTGCTCTAACCATGTTTTATATCACGAACCAACTTGATTCAAGGATACGCAATGGTCTATAACTTTTGACAGGTTTTTATTATCTAAACTCTTGCAATCATGGCTCCTCGAACTGGACCTTTCCCTGGCTTACGTCCGGATACACGTCAAATCTCCTTTGCGTGTTGAGAGGAATATTCCTCCTCGCCTCGGTGATCTTTTCAGGTTCAAGCTCCCAGTCGATAATGGTCTCGTTCTCATCCGCCTCGACAGGGACCTGGGCCAGGGGGTCGGCGACAAGACTGTGGCCCCAGGCAACATAGTCCGAGTTGACGTTGCGGGCGGGACTGCACAGCGCAACGTAGAGCTGGTTATCGGCGGCACGGGCTCGGCCGAGGAGCTGCCAATGCAGAGCGCCGGTGGTGGTGTTGAAGGCTCCGGGGTAGATGAGGGCAAAGGCACCGTTGCGGGCAGCGATGGTGGCCAGCTCGGGGAAGCGCACGTCGTAGCAGATGGCGACGGCAATCTTGCCGTACTCGGGCAGGTCGACCAGCGTCACCTTGTTTCCTGGGCTCAGGACGTCGGACTCGCGGAAGGTGACCTTGCCGGGAATGTCAATGTCGAAGAGGTGCACCTTTCGGTGCGTGGCCAGCAGCTTGCCGTCGGGTCCAAACACGAGGCAGGTGTTGTAGTGCTTGCCCGTGTCTGGGCTGAACTCGGGGATGGAGCCGCCGACAAGGTAGACGCCGTTATCAGCTGCCATGGCCGAGAGGGCGTGGAACGACGGCGCAGCATCGCGGGAGGGAGGGCTCGGCAGGAGGGTCTCTGCGTACTCGGGGAAGTGCTTCGTTCCGTACGGCGAGTTGAAGCACTCGGGGAGGACGACAATCTTGGACCCCGAGGCTGCGGCGCGGGCGACGTGCGAGGCTGCGCTGGCGAGATTGGCCTGCTTATCTGCTCCCGAGGCGAGCTGCACCAGAGACAGCTTGACGGGCTTCTTGAGGACTGGATCGGGGATGGACGACATTTTGCGGACGAGGGAGGGCGTGTAGCAGCTGCGGGGGATCGAGGATGAGAAGAGGGCTCTTGAGGTTATGGCGACTCGACGGAGGGCAGTTCGCATGGTGAGATATATAGAAACTGAAGAAGGAGGAGGAGGAGAAAGATATATCATGCAGAGAGAGATGTCGTTTGTCCTCCGGTCACCGGATGGAAGTGGGGGTGGGGTCAATTGCAATTACGCGATGGGGCCCGGCATGACGCGGGGCAAATCGTGAGGGACGCTATTTGTCAGGACGAAAAAGGTAACGGGGAGCGACGGAGGTTGCTGTCCGTCTATGGTTCTTGGGGGGTTTTAGATATGAGGTGGAATAATAGTGTGTGTGTTCGGGGGTGTAAAGTAGGTCCGAGGGGGTTAAGCTCAAGAACTAGTCAACATTGGCTCTTACACTGGTAACTCATGGTGTTATACATGCTCACCATCAATTTGATAGGTATATATAACATCAGTTGAGATGAATATTGATTTAGGTCCAATATGGAAACATCCAATACAGGGTGCCATGTAAGTAAAGCGACAGATGCAAGGCATGGTCTCTTGGAGTGGCATTCATTGACTAACATTCAAGTGAAGCAGGACAGAAATTGTGTCATGACAAGTTGCGCAATCACAACTTCAATGTCACCCAAGAGCATAGTAAGTGGTTGGGAAGAACAGAGTTGCTGTCGAGGTTCTTTAGACACGGCAAAGAAGCACATGATGCTGCCTCTAATGCCCAAATCAAGTAGCTCATCAACAAGTGACTCAACACATCTTCCTCAAACAATTGCCCAGATAGCCATCATATCCTCCATCATGAAAGAAAAGGAAAAAAATAAGGAAAAAAAAAATCAAAAAAATCAAGGTATCTCAAAGTATCAACTCTCGCAGACTCATAACCCTCTTAAACATGTGCTGGTTGACATATACATGGGAGACCCATCCGGGTCTCAATGTTCAGAGAGCCCATCAGGAAGAGCGACGGCTGTACACGCCTTGGTTACTAGGCGGCGATCCATGATTGTTGTTGTTGTCGCGCTTTGGCGGCGCTGGCGGATTGCCCCCCTGATGCTGCACCTGCGGAGGAGCAGATGCCCCCGCGAGATAGTTGTAGGAAACCCTACGGACCTTGCTCCCCTGGCAGAGCTTGCAGATTTGACTACTTCCGAGTTAGCAAATGCTCGACAATGGCAACATGATAAGTAGACGTACGCTTCGCGCTGGAACGAGCCGCTGCATAGATCGCAGGTGATCCAGGTCATGCCATACTCGTCAAAGACGTACGAGGAAAGGGGCGAGCTCATGGCTGCAACTCAAGAAGAAGGCTGTCTGAGACGAGGCTGAGTTCAAGTTGATCTGGCTGTTGTGGTTCAGGTTGCTTGGTCGACCAAAAGAACACCATGCTGAGACGTTGGGAATTGTACCGGTATATATACTCGGCATCTGGACATCATCAACGGCACCCAAGGGCAACAGCCAACAGACTGGGTCCCGTCCGTCCATGACGGCAACCAACACCTCACCGCCCCACGGGGAGTTATCAAGACTAGGGTTGACACAAGCGCGTCTGTCTGTCTGTCTGTCAGAGCCGGTAGCCGCTGTCATGACGCCGGCTGCAATCGGGTCTTGTGATGGCGATCATGTCAAGGATGGGCGGTTGCCTTGATTCGGGCTCTCACACCTCGACCGTCAAAGCCAATGTCTGGGGCAGTCTGAGCCCAACCGTGAAAAAGGGCCAGGCGGTAACAGCTTCCACATTCGCTACCGCTCTGTGGTCATCTTGGGCCTCATTTCCAGGCGTCCATCCATGCCCGCGCCTTCTCCGCAGCGCGCAACTGAACTGCACACACACGGGGGACCGAATGGCGAGCAGCCTTGGCTTCCCACGCCTCCTGCAGCCTCCCCCTCGGTCTGCGCAAGCAGCGCCTCGCGGACCACATCCTCGGTGCCTACTGGAGTGTTGGGCGGGGAGTAAATCCCTCGACGTCTTGACCGGTTCCGGAGAGGACCGGCAAATGGAAGCCCGCGCTGACCAAGCCCGCCGGCTTGCTGCATGATCGCTAGGTCGTGCCTCACGTCCTGGCTGCCGACGAGCCACCATGCCAACCTGGGCCAGGACCCGTCGAGAGCGGCAGAATCGGCTGAACGTCTGCGGCCCCGCGGTTGACGGCAGCACAGAACCCCAGCTCTCAGAGACAAGCACCTAGATGCTATTGCGTGCATCCATGATTAAGCTCCTGCAGCAGCCATGAGACCATGTGCGAGGGGCTTGTTGGGGTAGGGCAGGAGTTGACCAAGTCATTCGTCAAATCCACGTCACATCTTGTTTGAGAAGCAGATATCTGAGTCTCGTGCAATGCCAGGTGTAGCCTTACCCGGAGAACGGCCTTGCTCTGAAGAGACGAGACAATGGCACTGACCAACGGCTCTGTCCCATGATGCAACTGTCGTCCAGTGGTTCTCTGTAGTGCTTCCATAGCGGCCTGTGATATCCAGCATGTAGAGGCCCGAGGCTGTGGGCGCCTCGGCCGCCGTCCCCGTCCCGCGTCCGTCCCGTGTCGTCGCCCGGTGCATCCTCCCGATTAGCGTCGGACCCCCGTTCAGCTCAGCAAGGGTTCTTCCCTTCCCTTCAAAACTAGACCGACTTTTTTTTTTTTTTTCGGCAGACCGTTTACATGTTCGTTTCTGCATCAGGGAGGGCCGAAAAGCCTGTTCCCGAGACAGGACCAAGCATGCAAGGCCACGACGTTTTTGTCGACATCACACGCTTGTGTCCCCCATCATCAACTCGACCGGTCAACAATAGTCGTCCTCAATCGACCAAGCGAATCCCCGGAATAGAACGAGTTAGACCGGCAACTCTTTGTGATTTCATCGATCGATGCGTACGTGTGCTTCTCTTCCCTGGCTGTATCTTGTCGTGTTACCCTCTTATCCTATGGGACCCTTGTCACGCGCCTTGTCGTCTGCCCATTCAGGGTTACTGAAGAGTAAAAATCACTCGTGGAAAGAAATGTAACCAATCTTGAGAGTTTGTCTTTGATTAATGCCGCCTCTGCCGCCTCTGCCCTTTTGCTCGGCACAAGAGTTCAGCCAGTGCAAACGAGGCTATTCACGGTCTGACCACCATGTTCCACCTCCTTTGGTTCAGTTGGTCCACGAGCCACAACCCGTCATCCGTCAAGACTTGTCGAGAGAATCAAGGTGGGGGGTCTGGCGTAGAAGTTGGGCACAAGGCAATTTGGAGTTTGTTTCACAAACCTTCTGGCAAGGCTCATCAGGAGATATGATGCCACATGCCTTGATTTTTAGTCCTGCAAAGCCAGCTCCCGACAGTTGAGCTGCTTTGATTAGATTGCATCCACGTTGATGCCAGAAGATCAGATGACCCGCAATGCAGCTCGAGGCAATCGATGGCAAGGTCAGCGATACGAGGCCTCAGCTCGCAACCGAGAGACAACCTGATTCGCGGGGCAACATGGCTATCAATAGACAGCCCAACTATGTGCCGCATAGCGCGGCTTCGGCTTCGGGCTCTTGTCCGATAACCTACTGAAAAATGCTCGGTTGAGAGGGCCTCAGATAGGTCGACCACCGTCTCGGCTTCGGCGTAACAAGCAGGGGCTCCGGCACTCGCGCATGCTACTGACGAATATCTGATGCATCCTCCAAGACTAAAGCCGAGTTGACAGGTGTTCTGACCACAATCTGAGACAAAACGGTAGGTATGTCTAAGAATTTCCGAGAGAGCAGGGGTCGGCAAGCCGCAGTCAACTTCCAACGGCGTCACACAGCATTGGACCTGCATTGCGACATACTCGTGAAATGATCTGATAATGTTGTTGAGAGGTATTTTGAAATTGACGTTGACCAGATAGAAGAGGCGTCAACCGGGGGTAGAAGAGAACGGGCTTCACATATGGGTGAATTCGTTCTCAAGCTGAACTCCTCAAACAATCGTCATAAATCACGCGTAGAGGCTGGATATTGAGAACAGTGGCAATCGATGTATGCGTAGATGACAGTACTCGAATCTGGCGATGATTCAGCGTGGCGTTGTTATAACGACTGTAAGTAGCCGCCTGCAAAGTAGGGCCTACTTGCCTGATCTAATCGTTGAGCAGTCTACTGGAACATGCTGGCGTGTATAGGTCCTGGTAGCACTCGAAGGAAGGAATCCCAACGTCCTGAGTCAGTACCCCATGTAAAAACTTGTCGCCAATATGCGAGACGGGTGATGGCATGGGCAGCAACGTCGATGAGCTCGTGTGACCTGTCGCACAGGCGGAGGTTCTTCCGACACATAATGACGAGTTCGGCGGATAGGCAGCACCCCGCGGGATCCCGTAGAGGTACAGTCGTTCGTCTGGAAACCTGTCATTTCGTATGTGACCTGGATCCAACTCGTGATGGCGTCTTTTCCCATGCCATCGCCTTCGGAGAAGGAGAGTGAGCCATGTTGTATGCCGAAACAACTCACTTCACTCCTCCAAACGCCTCGATGACAATCCCATGTTTCTCAAGAGATGATTCCTGGTTGTTATTTGTATGAAAGAGAAGTTTGTAGTTGGAAACCAAGAAATCTAGATGTCGCGCTGGGAGGAAGGCAGGGAGGAGGGTTATGCTTGACATCGGGGTCATGCACGGATTAGAGCATATCCCGATTGTTGCATCTCGGCGACCGCGTCCCGCGCAGCGCAGGCCAAAGTTAGGAATCAATGGGAGTTACGATACCTACAGAGCTGCCTCTCACCTCCCTCACCCTCGAAAAGGCTACAAGGTCCCTGGAGGACTCGTCTACCATGAGCTGAGCTTCAAGCGACTGATTTACCGTCTTAAACATGTCTGTCATTCTCTGCACTGGTAAATGCGACTGACTACTCCACGACTTGCGACTCGCGAGCTAACCCACGTCGCAGCTGGATATGACCACACGATCAGGTTCGATGCGACCCGCGCTCCCTCCACAAGCTTCCCCCATTGACACTCTTTCTCGATAGGTTCTGGGAGGCATTGTCGGGTATCTGCTCGCGCACCATACAGCACCCAGACTCGCAGGTGAACCGTTTGTGTATCTCACCCGACAAGCGATACCTGGCCGCCGCGGGCCACCACACCGTCAAGCTCTACGATATCAAGTCGACAAACCCGAACCCGCTGCTGACTTTTGAGGGCCACACGGGCAACATCACTGGCGTCGCCTTTCACTGCGAAGGAAAATGGATGGTGACTAGCTCCGAGGACGGCACTGTCAAGATCTGGGAGACGAGGACAGGGACAATTCAACGAAGCTACAACCATGGCTGTCCCGTGAATGATGTTGTGATCCACCCAAACCAGGGCGAGATTATTAGCTGCGATCGATCTGGCAGCGTGAGAGTCTGGGACTTGGCCGAGAACAACTGTTCCCACGAGCTCATCCCAGAAGAAGACGTCTCGGTCTCCAGCGTCACAGTCGCTAGTGACGGCTCTCTCCTATGCGCTGCGAATAATGCTGTAGGTTTTCAATCGCCTCACCTGACGGTCTGATTCTGACATGTACAGGGCAACGTGTTTGTATGGAACCTCATCCAGAACTTTGACCGCACTCAACTAGTGCCAGTCACGCACTTCAGCGCGCACAAGGAATACATCACGCGCATCCTGCTCTCCCCAGACGTCAAGAAGCTGGCGACCTGCAGCGCCGACCACACGGCAAAGATATGGGAGGTCAAGAACATCGAGCCCACCACGGACCCGGAACCCAAGCCATACCCGCTCGAGGCGACTCTCACCGGCCACCAGCGCTGGGTCTGGGACTGTGCCTTCAGCGCCGACTCTGCCTACCTGGTGACGGCCTGCTCGGACCACTACGCGCGACTTTGGGAACTGCATAGCCAGCAGATCATCCGCCAGTACAACGGGCACCATAGAGGAGCGGTTTGCGTTGCGTTAAACGACTATTCCGAGACGCGATGATTCGGATATGGGGTGCTGTCAAGATTGGTTGCCCGGAGAATGGCGTTGGGTCCGTGTGTTTTGCTTGTTTAAAGATGGGTTGATGATTGCTCGAGAGGTTTTGTATGCTCCTTGCATGGTAGGCTAGCTGTTCTCGACTGTGTAGGAATGACAAGTGTTGGACTCGGATATGAAGTTCTATTAGGATATGAAGTTCTATTCTTGCAGTGTCTTTGCGATGATTGGTCCTGAAACGATGGCATAGCAATGAAAGACACCAACTTGGTTCTTTGACATACTAGTAGCAGTCTAAGAGCAAGAGAAGAAGGTCTGAAGGCAAAAGATGTCACAGCAGTGGTTCAAGCACATTGTGTAGCAGCAACTTGATTACTGATTCTAAATACAAGACCAATAGGCCGCTGCGAATATCCGCGTGGGTATTACATCGCTAGACGCGGAGCCAAACTTATTCGCCCATCTTGTTAAGACGCTCCTTGGCAGACTCCTTTGCCTCCTCCGAAGCGTTGGAGTTGCTCAGGGTCCTAGAAACTTGGTCAGTATAGCCCTATACCTCTGGAGACGGAGAGACTCACGACTTCAGACCGCCGGCAACATTGCCAGGGTTCTTGTCCTTGTTGTCACCGGCCTTGGAGACTGACGTGCATGTTAGAATCGGATACATGGGTAGAAGGTGAGGGGTCTGTACCATCGCCGCCGTTGAACTCCTCCTCGAGGACCTTCTTGGAGTGCTCCTTGGCCTCCTGGGAGGTGTTGGGGTTGTTGATGGTAGCCTTGTGGCCGCCGGCGATCTGAGCATCGGTCATTTTGAAGGTTGTGGGTGGTAGATTGGAGTTGTTGGTAGTAGTTGCTGTTACTGTTGCTGCTGTAGGATTGCTGTGCTGATGAGGATGATGAGAGTGCTTTCATCGAAGGACAACATCTCCTTCTTATACTTGTCCTCGACACTCATTCTCGCAGATCGCCGATGTGCTCTTGAACGACCACCGTGAGAATCGACTTCATTGACGCAATTGATGACCCCCTCGATCCTCTAGCTCTTCGATCCCGGCGGTGAAGCTACTGGTAGTCTCGTACATTTCCACGACCTCCTACTCGCCCGATCACAGGGCCTCCATTCTGGAGACCGTGCCGTCTGCCAGAGTGGCGACGTGTGGGCGTATCCGGGGTAAGACTTTTACAGGGATTTCTCTCGGTCAGGAACAAACACTCCATGCTTCCCCCCTTGCGTGTCAGTTCCTTTCTCTGTGGAGGTAATCTTCGGCAAAAGGCGTGCCCGGGGTAAGCTTCATAGATGCTAACTTGTGCGATCAAGGTTAGCTCCGATCCCGGGGCTACTGCGAAGCATCAGAACACTCTGTAAACTACCGATGGCCTGTGAGTTACCAGGCAGACGAGGAAAAGCCCTCCATTGAGATTCATGGACGATAACAGAACTTTGGTTTACCACCGTGAAGCAGCAGATATCACGGCGCTCGTCAACGTCGTAGTCCAGGGGTTAAAGTTGAGCCTGTCGGTTTGGGGGCCTAAGATATGAAGTCATGACGCATCAATTTTGTGCCGGTTGATAAAAAAAATAACACTTGCCCATTGTAGAAACGGCCGAGAGATGACGGGTTTTGTCTTGACAGAGAAATACGCCAAAAAGCAAAGAGAAAGGACGGGAGACGCGGGCTACTCCGTCGACGAATCATCATGGGCGCGTGTGCATGACGTGTAGACGTGTCTGGTGCTGACACGAACGCTGCGCGAAGTCCCGTGAATCCGCACGCACACGAGATCTACCGTGTGAATCAAGGTTCAGGTGAGATGATGAATGAGAAGCCAGGAATAATCCTCTTGAGAATGTCTTGTGGTGGGTTTGAGTGGTAAGAAAAGAAGGACAAGAGTTCAGCCGAATGCAAGAGACGAGCTGAGATACTGTAACACGGCTCGGAGGTACGCGAACCATGTCAGACCTGATCTCACAGAGTTTCTCGTAAAAGGAGATGGCTGTGATCGGTCATTACCGGATTATGTGCATCTCTTGTCATAGGGAGAGAGAGAAAGGGGATTGATTAACGATGGGATAGCATTTGGTCGTTGATCAGACAAAGACTGCAACCAATAAGCCAATGATCATCGTCATCCCGGATATGTATGTTGATCCGAAACTCTCCAAGAAACCACCTTTTGGGAACTGACCCAGGCGTCCTTTTGAGCGCCACGTCGATCAAGAGCTCAACTCGAGTCGGCGTGTCCGCGTCAAACCCGACGAATCAGGGCACAGAGGTGCCCCCTGCGCGGCTCTTGGCCATGCGTCCATCACCAGAAACCTCCACACTGGAAAAGATTGGATCAAAGAGGCCTACCACGGGGCTGTAATCGGAGTGTTTTTCAAGACGGCACATGACGTGGTGTAAGAACCTTATACCCCATGTCCAGCTGAGCAGGGATCTGAGAGTGAGCGGACCCAAGCGCCCGGGGCGGTCTGCATGACTTGACAAGGAGAGAGAATCCGTTGGGATGGTTGATGTCGATTGTCAGAGTGAAAGAGAGAGGATGCGGCTAAAAACTTCAGCGCAGCCAACCACGCGGCGTGTGGGGGAATAGCAAGCCACACGCCCAAGCCCCCCCTGAAGGGGATCGTCTCCATCCTGTCGAGACCCCTGTAGCAAATAGCGTCAGCTAGAGCGAGGCTGAGGCCGTGCCCGCCACCTCCAATAATAGAACGCATCTGGCATCTTGTGTCGATGACATCCACCTTGGATCACCACCCATCTACAACTCAACTCCGCTCACAGGCCTCACAGGGCTGCCAGACGAAGCCCTCCTAGACGCACGAGCCTCCTGTTCCCTCGTCTCTCTCATTCTACACGCCCCCCCTTCTTGACTCTACAACATCCCTCCTTGAGCCTAGAACAATCATGGCCTCAGACGACAAGCCCCCCGTCTTCAATTACATCCTGAGCTTCATCCTCGTAGGGCTCGCATGGGGCTTCACGACCCCTTTCATCCGCCGGGCCGCCCAGTCGCACAACCCCCCGGCGCATCCGGTCCTCGAGAGCCCTGCCATCCGGGCCAGCTGGCTCAAGTCCAAGGTCTACGGGGCCTTCTTCGGGGTTGTCGATCTCCTGAGGAACCCTCGGTACGCCATCCCGCTGGTGCTCAACCTCACGGGCAGCGTGTGGTTCTTCCTGCTCATTGGCAAGGCCGGTAAGTCTGCTGCTATCTCTGATGGGCGCCTGTCAGAAAGAGTGTCGATCCTCCCGAATAGTCTAGACCGTCCGAGGTGACAGGTCGCCACCTCTAACCTCTGTGTCAACTGCTGATGACGACAAATTGTCCAGAACTGAGCCTGACGGTCCCTATTGTGAACACTCTGGCGTTCCTATTCACCGTTCTCGGCGATTGGTACGTTGACGCCAAGGTAATCAGCAGAGGTGAGTGTTTTCAGTGCCCATTATCCAGGGGTTGTCTCTAAATGTCTACTCTAGATACCGCAGTTGGGATGGGTCTCATGCTGGGCGGTATTGCCTTGTGCGTCCAGAGCAAGCGTTGATATATACCGGCTTTTTATGTATAACATGCACTGCTATGATTCTTCATGCACAAATGTCAGTCCGGTCACTCCGGATTGGTTACCGCCGTTTGCGGCATGTTGATGCGTGACTCCACCACAAAGCCTCCCACGCTTGGAGGCTTTTGTTGAAGATGCAAGGATATACTGTCAATTCAACACCTATAGAAACATGAATATAAAAAATTAGTATTGCTTTTTCCCTGATTTATGCTAGACTGGTCTTTAGCCAATATTTTGTGATGATTGCAAGTTGGACGCACCCCTTAGCACGTTTCAGCACCTATATGTCCCCATCTTACCATAATGCACATTCTCGCTTAAAAGCAGGAACAACGCCTTTTCTGGTAAACGGTGCATGTAGTAGGCCGCCATATGCCATCACGCCAAGATGGTATACATTAGCACATAAGGATATGGATATCTGCTCAAATACACCAAGGGTAGTCAGACCTGTTCGCCATCTAGACGCCAAATGGTCTAAACAAGGCAAGTTACTTGTTCTTGTTGATCTTTGCAGCAAATTCACTCCTCACAAAACAGTGCAAACAAGGTAAAATAATTGTTCATGTTGATTCTTCTGCTCCTGGCAGAAGTTGTATTACAATGG
>SSHR01002040.1:0-14618 GCA_006518225.1 Fusarium neocosmosporiellum
TCTTCGGTTCCTCTACCTCCCAGTTCTTGAAATCTTCGTTCCCGATCATCCCAGTCTCGAATTGAATATGTCATCCCAATCTCAGACACCATCAGCAACGCTCTCAAATCACTCTGAAATGGGCAACAAGGCGGGGCTTCCCGGCCAAACACCACTGTCGACAGCCGTGGAAGCTACTCGCAAGCGATCACGGAGCCCAACTAATTTTAGTGAAGACGACAGTATGCAAGGGTCAGCATCCCCAAAACGCACCCGGTGGAAGGCTTATCATCACCACGGGAAATTCTTCAAGAGGTACAGAGGCGCCGAAAAATCTCGACTTTAGCTATTAACCAGCTGTTTTCACAGATGTCGGTGGAGGCTCCGCATTGCTACGACTCTTGGGACAACCTTGAGATTCGTCTCGAAGAGGCCCGGGGTGCCCAGGCGCTTGCTTCCACATCCCTCCGACACAAACAGGATGATTTAAAATGTTTCAAGACTCACCAGGGCACCGGCAGTGCCAAAAAGCACTTGGACGAACTCATCGCCGCAGTTGACGAGAAGCGTAACTTCACCACTGCCCTAGGCAACCTCATGCAGACGTTCAACGCCTTCGACCTACTGGAGACGCTCGCAAGACACCAGGATGAGTTAAAGAAACTGGAGAATGAACGGGAAAGGGCCGAGGAATCTCTCGTGGCCCTAGCGAAGGAAGAAAAGGTTGGTCTCGCCAAGTTGGGAGAGCAGATTGACGAGTGGAGGGCAAAGCTCGAGAACCTTGACGAAGAGATTCGGGTGCTGGGGGTAGCTCATAAGGCCTTTCTCGTGTGGGAAAAATTCCAGGATCTCGGTCTTTATGATCTCGCAGAGATGAGAGAAGGCGATCTTGAAGTAATCCTTAAGGCGTTTGAAACGCTGGAGGACCAAGAGGTAAACTCAGATGACGGGGAGGAAGCAATTGCAGGGACGGAATAAGAAGTGGCATGAGGTTTCTGGAATCTAGAAATTGATGGCATGAAAGAGATTGGAATGTAGTATTGAATTTGAACTTTAGCCTCTACCTCTGACTTCAGCCAAAGGCTAACGAGAGAAACTCTGCCCTTACTCTTACTCTTCCCAACCCCTAGAGCTCGATGCCATGCCCAACTTTGCGTAGTATGAGGGCTTTCTCATTTGACGAGTACCACTGGCCATGGTAAATTTCACGCCCGGTGAAGACTGGACGGCTTCTCTTGGTCAACATGGTCCACTAGCGTGTTTTCCTTGTACTGAGACTCCTTGAAGCGGCGATGGATATTCTCCAGCTTGTCGTCCTCCAAGACAATGTTATCACCAAACACCTCGGCAATGTCCTCCAAGGACTTTCCGTTTGTCTGTGGTCAAGTCAGTTATTTGATCCGCAACCACGCACAGACGCATACCTCTGGGAAGAAGAGAAGAAGAACCACATGATGACAAGGGCCACCGTGCTAAAGGCGATAAAAACGAGGTAATATCGCCAGCTGATGTTGGTAAAGGCCGTACGGGCAGACTGAAGGAAGATGAGGGTCGACACAAAGAGTCCGGTGATGGAAATTCCTAGACCACGAGCTCGGAGGGGGTTGGGGAAGATTTCACTTCCATAGATGTAGCTCGTTGCATCATATGACAGACCGAAGAGAGCAATATGCAGGAAGAAGAAGAAGACGGCACCTGATGCAGCACCTCTGGAACCCGTCCGTTGGAAGACATCAACAGTGATGCACTCTCCGATGAGAGCGACGATGGAGCCGGCAAGACCGAAAACTGATACAATTGTTAGAGCTTGGGACTGGGTAGAGATTGTGGGGTCGCCTTACTCAACAGACGAACACGGCCGAAGCGGTCAACAATCAGGGAGTTGACAAAGTTGGCAAAGGGGCAGACGCTGATCCAGCCCGACTGAATCAAAAGCTGCTGCACGCTGTTGAAGCCAAGGTTGGAGTACAGCATTGGTCCGTAGTCTAAGTCGCGCTAGATTCAACACCATGTCTTCAAAGTTGAATGCAGGGGAGGCTCACTGTTGATGACGAGGGTCGGTGCCCTGTCCGGCGAAAAAGGTGAGAAACCCGATCAGGCACCTCTTACGAAGAGACTTCTGGGTCCAGAAGTGCGACAAAGGAACCGACACACTGAAAAGCCGAGGGTGGAGGTCAAGCTGGGCCTGGACCCCTTAGTGGAAGTGCTAAGATTGACTAGAACAAGGGTGTGGATTGATACAGATGAGGGGGAGGTGGGCGCTTGACAACGGGAAGACGTAATGGAGGTCCTCGGGCAAACAGAGGAAATGAAGAATGCACGTGAATATTTATTTATTGTTTACTATCAATATTTGCTCTAACTACATTCCTTCACATCACAGCTGGTCTATAGAAACTTATATCTGTGTATCTCTATTACCTGGAGTATCGAGTATGCTGGACTTGTCGGTCCTAAAGTGTCGTTGCTTATACTCAGTTCTAGTCTATTTACAAGTATCTCCCCCACTAAAAGAAATATTGATACTCGTAATCATATTGCTTGCCAATAACCCGGGGTCTCGGGTTCGACTACATTGCGGTTGGCTCAATGTGGCGTCCCCATGGGACATTGTTGGGTGCTCAAATCGTTCCGCTAGGAGTAGCTCCGACGGACGGCTTCGGACCCGGCTCCGTCAACCTTCTAGGACGATATTTTGCTGGCGCGGAATCCGCGGTATCTGCCCGACATTGCCAGACTGCTCTACTCCAAGGTATAGAAAGCTGCCCGTGCACAACTACTCATCGGCATTGATATTGATATCACCCGGATCCTTGGTATCCATCTAGTTACATCATGGCTCGATACGTCGATTTTGATTCACTGCCAAAAGTTGAAGGACAACCTCAGGGTTGTGCATAGGGCCTCTGGGGCCCTGAGGATGAACTCGGCAGTAAGTATAGATATGCCCAGATTCCAAGTCCAGCTTATAAATCCTCCTAGCGCTGAACTACCTCACCCCCGAAGTCGTACGGGACGCTGCCAAAGAGATACAGACCGGAGTGAGGTTCCAGCTTGATCTACGTCTCGATCACTTCGATCAGCGCGTCGCGGGCCGCGAGTGCTTCAAACACCAGATCTTTGACTTCAAAAAGAGGCTTCCGGGCACCATGTATGACTTTTACGGCCATGATGATGTTTTGACATTCAATACACAGAGCAGCTCCCAGTGGGACGGCTATCGGCACATTGGTATCCAAGAGTCGGCAGAATATTACAAGGGGGTCGAGCACCAACATGTTGCTGCCGAGAGCGCGAAGGGGAGAATGGGAATACATAGTGAGTACGCTCTCTCACGTCAAGAATAACTCAGAAACAGCGCTGATAGGGTATTAAACAGAGTGGGTTGAGAATGGCGGAATAGTTGGTCGTGGCATCCTTCTTGACTATCACAGATGGCGTTCCGAGACTGGAAAGTCGCCAGTCCCAGCCAACTCGACATCTGCAATTACGGTAGATGAGCTGAGTGAGGTAGCTCGGCATCAAGGCACAGAATTCAGGCCAGGCGATGTCCTCGTGGTCCGCACTGGCTTCACGGCATGACACTTGGAAGCCAGCGATGACGAGAAAAAGACATCGACCGAGAAAGGTGCATTCATAGGCTTAGAGTCTTCTATGAGCTCTGTTAGATGGTTGTGGAATCACCACTTTGCGGCAGTGGCTTGCGACACGCTCGGCTTTGAGTGCACACTGATCGCATTCTCGGATAAGACTCAGACTCGTCTTCATGACTGGCTGCTGGCTCACTGGGCAACGCCGATAGGAGAGCTTTGGAATCTTGAGGACTTGTCGGAGGAATGTGCGCGCCAGGGAAGGTGGTCGTTCTTCTTGACGAGTGCGCCTCTCCATGTTCATGGGGGCGTCGGCACACCCCAAATGTCATCGCAATTTTATAAGAAGCTCAGTTCATCATTTCGAGAATTGGCGGAGTTTCTGCTCGAAAAACACACGTTTCAACGACATTGATGCCACCTGGAGAGACCAGTGCTGTAGCATGCTTCCTCAATGGCGATTACTAATCGAATTCGTGCTGATACCCATCAAGCGCATGCTGACTTAGAAGCTCATGAAACAGGCTCTTCAGTTGAGAGATACAGTACCTATGTTATGATTCAGGTATGGTCAGGCAGTCACAATGTTCTAGGGTAGAAGGTTCCAATGCCGCAATGAGGTTGCGATGGTGTTCTTTGCTCCCGTGTCAGACTCTTTCTGACCATGAAAATACAAGTGAAATTGCCAACAAATAACAGTCTTCAGTGATGCGATGGCATCTTCGTTTGTCTACCCCGCAAAAATATTAAAACTAGCCTCCTGAGTCTTCTGGGGAACCAACTTAGCGCCAGGATAGCACGCTCTCCAAAGCTCATGTTACGTCCGGGGATGGGGTCGTTCTTCGGAGCCCGGACGGAAGACCGTCCGATAGCTGGGCTGGAATGTGTCGGAGACGGATCCGTGGCAGGTTATTAATCCATCTTTGATAGGTTCCATGGTAGTAAAGAGACTCGCAAGTTGGTGCTTCAAATAGTCGTAGCTGATCAAGTACTAAGGCGAAACAAAATGCCGAGGGATAAAGGAGGCGTGCTGCGAGATGAAAAACGAAGTGTTGTTCTAAGAGGCATGACATCGCGGCTTTGATCACGTTGGGGTCACGTGGGACCCTTCACCATCAACCAACTTCGAAGTTCGTCAAGTTGAAAGCCAAAACGTACAGTCGTGAGATCATTCATTATTTACCAAGGTAGGTACATGGGTATACACAACGCTGAAAACACCAAACCCTCGGTCGACATTTCCTCCATGAGAACCAATAGTACACACCCTTCCCAACCATTTCAGGTAGATATGGCACATTCCATGTCACTCAAACACCAGATCCATCATTCCCAACTCAAGAAGACTCGGAAGATTCCTCGGACATTCGGGGTTCCATATAGGTGATGAAGGTCTGCGAGATCTTGACCAGGTCGGTGATGTCCCAGTTGCATTGGGGGCCACCAGCAATGAGACGAGTCATGACGCCCCACCATTCCATGTCTTCAAGGTGCTTTTCGTGTTGAGTGTTGAGGTCGTCCAACTTGGCCTTTTCGCCTTCGATGTGAAGTTGAGCGTCACCCAATCCGAGCAAGTCGCGTTCGGCCTCGGCGAGTTCCGCTCGGTTCGCCTTGATGCTCTCGTCGAGCCCCCTCTGGCGGGCCATGAGGTCTTCTTCGGAAGCAGTGAGGCCCACGATAGAGATGCTTCCCAGCTTTGCCTTGAGCTTGTGAAACTTCTGCTGCGACTCGTACAGCTCAACCTGGTCATCAAGCTTCTCCGACAGATCCTTCTTGAGCATAGAGATGCGCGTCAAGAGAGCCGCGGGAGAGCGGACTTGGGACTTCATGTACACGAGGTCAGCGTTGAGCTGGCGTTGCTGTGACTGCATGGCAGAAGATTCCTGGGCGAGAAGCGCTTGGTGGTTTCGCAAAGCATCGGTGACGGCTTGAGCGCTCTGGAGAAGGGCGGTGTTCTGTTGCTATTGGCCCCGCATCTGTCAGATTGAATTTGCCTTGAAAGTGAGAGAAGATGACATACCTGAGGGACTGCAAGTCCAGATGAACGAGCTTGGCCGTAGCCTCCCTCCACCGAAAGGCGTGTGCGGGTCTGTCGAGGCGTAGATGAAGCGGTGCGTCGCAGGTGCTTTGGTGCCACACTCATCGTGGACTTGCGGCCCTTGGGGCGAGATTCTCGTGGCACGGTCGAAGGAGTGGTAGCCGACAGGTTCGCGCTCGGTTCCTCGGAAGAAGAACCGGAGGATCGAGGGCTGACCTTGACTCGAATCCTGGCTGATCTTTTGGCGCCAGGCGGGTTGCTGGGGTTGTCGCTCGTTATCTTGTTGATGTTCACGCCATCAAGGGACTCATCCGCAATGGCTACGGTCTGCTCCTCTCTGCCTAGCTCATTATGATCAACGTTAGAAGTACCATCGAGGCTCTTGATCTGACGGCGGCGCTTGTGGCGTCTCGTCATATCGTAGGAGACTGGCGCCGGAGCTCTCAAGCTGCGACGACGCTCGACCACGGGAGCCATGATAGACTGCTTGATTCGAGGGAGATGAAAGCGGATGATGCAGGAAGCTGAGGCAAGTTTGTGTGAAGGTTGTCGAATGAAGAAATCGAGGTCGTTCGAGGGAAAAGAAGAGATGGCAGAGTCGAGGAGGGCGAGAGCTGCAGCGGCAGTGCAAGCTTGAGCGAGTTGCGCTGTGGGGCCTCAGGCAAACAAATGCCAGTGCAAACAGACGGGACGCGTTTCTGCACGAGGTCAACAAACGTGAACCATTTTGAGCCTCGAGAATAACGTGTTATCGGTAATCTGATAAGCGTGTCATCGTCAACCCCAGATTTCGTTTCGGCGGTTGAGGCCCACCAAGGCCCAGTCAAGGAGCCACACAGAGTGATCATGACTCCCAATAACGGCCTTCTTCGTAACCGATCGGGCGTGATGCGAATACACATTGCTTATGATTGGCATTGTTCCAGTGCTTGATATCTTATTAGCCTAAATCAAGGCCATCGTCCCGCGAGCAAGCAGATTGGTAAAGCCGTAGTCTCTCAGCCATGAGGCGCCAGACTGGGAAAATGATATGAGGTGAGTAAACTCTGGTGATAGATATTCATTGTTGCTGTCAATGTAAAGAAAAGAAAAAAACGCTAAAAGAGTGTGTGAATCTAGTTGGTCCTCTCATCGCACCATGGTCTCCCATCGCGTCTTCTACAGAGGCATTCGAAGTACCGGCGAACCCTTTTTCTCGGCTCTCCTACTTTCTCGCACCTTGATATACTTCTGGCCATACTTCCACCCCTCTCCGCATATCTCGGGCTTCATTAGCACATCCTCAACAGTTTCTTTAGTCTGGTGAAAGTGTTGCATGTAGAATGCAGTGATCTCGTTGCCACTCAAAGTCAACTCCATAAACACGAAAGCCTCAATGGCGGATAAGCATTCTTCCAGATAGCTTGAAGGGCCCTGTTCGCACTTGTCACTCAGCTCGTGAGTCTTCTATGTGAGCGACTCGAAACTGGCCTGACCCTCGACCAGAAGGTCAAGAGATGGCGGGCTTGAGCGGAACGAGCCATCAATGTTTCCGAGTCGCGAGTACATGCCGCAGACAACGTCTCGCGGCTCCACTGCCATGCCGTCCGTCCTCACGAAGAACTTGTTCAAGAGCTCCATCGGGGTATCATTATCCCCGTCGATTGTGTCCCAATCGCTGGTGGTTCTGTTAGAGACGACCTCCGGCAGGTCGGCGGCCATGCTGGCTACGAAAGCCCCGAATGGGAGGAGAACGGAGAGGAAAGTAAAGCGATGCATGCTGCAGGGTATGTGCTCCGATAGTGAAGAACAGGCTTTATAAGGCGGTCGCTGATTTTGATATCCAAAACGGGTCTGGCTTGATAAGATGAGCGCGATGAAGAAGAAGGAGGGAGTCTAGTCGAGCGATATCTATCGACTTTATACTCATCAGATTCCTATCATTGGTAAGGATGATCAACTCCAACCTACCCACTGTTCACATTCTTTAATCTTTGTCTTTTGTTATTATGGCTTCAGCTGTTCAAGCAGGAATAAAGATACCGCATTCTTGGCATTAACTTTGTCGCTTGTCACTTGAGCATTCTTTGTCTCCCGCGCGCCCCTAGTCTAGCGGTGCGCGTCCTCTTCTTTGATGCCTCGCTAGGGCGGTTTGTCCCGTCTTCCGATCAAGAGCCCTCATTGAGGGATTATCTTGGAGAACTTAGTAGGGACAGTAAAGCTGGTAACCCAACTGGTGGTTTGTTCTCTCTGGACATCGATGCATTACCCACACTGACTCCGCGTGCGCTCATCGTTTGAACTCTGGGTGAACAACAAGCCAAAATCAGCTTGAATGATAGACCCATTGAATAGTTCCGTAGCTCTTTTAGAAGCGGGGTAACATGAAGGGATTGAAAATTCTACACAACATTTTGGTTACGTTGCATGCCGGGGTGATTCCTAAGCCAAAGGGGTGAAAAATATCAGACCAACGAGAGCCCCTACTGTCATATCCCCCCATAGGATTTACTTGATCATGGTGCTAGGATCTCAATTAACAATGTATGTTAAGTATGTCCCCAAAGATACATGATCTTGTTCATCATCTCGTTATTCCGCACGATCGGATCCTATACGTGATGATGTCCTGCCAGAGCGAAGTTTGAGAATAAATACAAACGTCTTCAAATACACCGCCAAAAGAATTGGAAGAGGTTATTGAATAATGCCGGTTGGGGATTTGGTGTCTTTTCGGACTGCTCGTTTGTAATCGTATTGTCGACATGCGCATTGTTGATCCGACATCATTTTTGTTTAGCAACTCGCTTAGTTTGGAATCCGTTCTCGCTTCACAACATCTGAGATCGTTTACTGATATTCTTCACTGTTGGATAAACCAACAGACTCTACTCAAACGCCAGATTGGCTCAACTATATCTGGACTTCCAGCACTTCGCATCTGCGCTTCTTCCCTTTCTCCAATCATCTTCTCCTACTCTGTCGCGAAGCGCAACTTGGACAGAACTTTCTCACAACTTGAGTAAAGCAAAATAGAACACCATATCGCCCAGCAAGCGACATCTCCCACCTTCCACCAGTCTCTCGCCCAAGATGGAGCCCGGCGATGGCAGCCCCTTTGGCAACCCCGAACCATCCAAGGAAAGCCAGAGTCCCCCTCGCTCTGGCCCACCTCCCCAAGGACAGCCGGCCCAGCGGTCTGCGCCTCGTCTCGACCCTCAGCTTCAGTCACTTCTACAGGAGCGGGTACAATCCAACGACATTGGCTACAAGATGTACCACTTTAGACGGTTCCAGGCTACTCTTCCACGGCGATGGTCTGAACATGCTCGTGCCCTTCTCGATGCTTGATGAGCAGAATACCTTCGTTTCGGTCACACTGGGAAGTTTGAAAGTCTGGGCTGGCTGGCAGAAGCCAACATACAAAAGCCTGGAGCAGACTTTTTGAGCCCTCGCACCGTCACAAACAGATCCGGCCGTGAACCCCAGCCGCCTGCTCGTTCAGCCACGTCTCGATCTCAGCTCCCAACTGCGCAAGCCTCCCATCGAGGCCGCCGATCTGTGCGGGATGCCACACGTGGCAACACGACTGACAATGGCGAGGGGCTGTCCGAAGACAAGCGTGTTGGTCGGTCCCGCGGCCCACGTTGATCTTGAATGTGCTCAGTCAACCTCATCGGGATTCTCATTCTAGCAAGGCACTACGGGGGAATGTTTTGGATGCTGGAAATATGGGCAAAGCGAGAGATTTTGGTCTGCGCAAATGCTCATAGGCAGTTCACAGGTATAAGGGGATATATGCTTACAATCAAGAGACGAGATCAAATGACGACTAAAGCTCTAGTAAAATCGCGCCATCTTGCGGAGTGACCATGGGATTAGATAGACTACTCATACTGTTCTCCCATTGAGCTGTTATGGGGGAGGCAGTTCGGGCTTTCCACAAACAGTATTATCAAACGTGCCTGGGTTGAAAGCAGGGGCTAGCTGCGTATCCAATGTCAACGTGGACCCGTCCGGCACAGCGTCTGGCATATTAAATGACCACTTGGGGGCGTAATAAGCATCAACGTCTTGGAATGCTTGAATGCCGATGGTCGCACTCGCCCCCTTATCCCCTGTTGTGTAATACGAAAATGTCAGACGGCTCGGGAAATTCTCATAGAAGGTTGCCGCAAAGTGACAGGTCCCGGGCGCCTGCGTTGAATAGCCAATCCACTCAAACGTAACTTCGCGGCCTCCCAGTGTGGATGGATACACTTCGTAAAAGACGCCGTGTCCAAGAGCCGTGATAAGGTAGAGATTGTCCCAGAAAGGAAGAAAGACGACATCTGGGAGGCTTGGAGCTGGAAGGTCCTTGTTCTCAGAGTCGCTTGATCGAGAAAAGAGTGACAGAAGTCCGTTTGGACTGACATATATAGTTGAGTCTGTCCGGCCATCTATTCCAATAGGGAAAGGAATGTCTAGAACCCTGGTCTCGTCATCCCACGCCGCACCGCTCTCATATATGTTGGTTGGCTGGGCCAGAGCCACGGTTGTCAACGGGCCGCCACATGTTCCGGGGTTACTGGGTTCCGTTGTCATTTCGGAGGTACTAAGCTCCTCACTAGAGGTAATCTTGGAGGTTGCAGATGATGCGGCTTCAGAAGTTGTTGCTTCAAGAGAGGTGGCTTCGGAAGAGGTGAATGTAGGGATAGAAATGCCCTCAGACGATGAGATAGAAGAAGAGATTTCTTCTGTAGACATAGAGCCAGAGTCAAGAGAAGAAGTTGTAGATTGCGTGATATCAATAGAAGCTTCCGATAAGGTGCTGGCAGAGGACTGAGCCTCAGACGAAGACGTGAAGGAAAGAGTTGGGCCGTTCGAGACTGATTCTGATGAAAAGGAAGACTCTTTTTGTGGTATAGAAGACGAAGAGAAAGTCCCAATTGACCCGGAAGATGTCGGAGGTGTGTCTTCTGTGGTGACCTCAGAAGTGGGCTCCAGAACACTGGACTCGGTTGAAGTAGTTGCGGCCGTTGGGACTGATTCTGGGGAGCTTGATGAAGAGTCCCCGGTCAATTTGTCTGTACTAGAAAGAGAGGTCGGAGGTTCCAAGTCTGTCGAGGAGGAGCTTGGAGGTGCCGTTCAGCTCCCCGAGTCGGTGGCGGTGAGGGCCGTTGAATCTTCGGTGATTTCAAAAGTAGGCAACTCTTCAAGCGATGATAGCGTCGTGGCTTCGGTGAATTGTGTTGAATCCGCCGAGGGAGATTCATCGCTGATGGTCGGTCGAATGGAGAGGGTGCTCGTCGCGCTCGAGGTACCGGCGCCGATTATCTGCCCATTCTGGCATTGTTCAACTATTCAAACACGTCAACATCAAATCTCGGGGCCAGAATGGATAGTTATTACCAAGGTAGACAGTCAACGAGACCGGGACGCAGTCTAGCGGCCCTGATTCAAACGTGATAAAGACTTCGCTAGTCTCGGGATTTTGATAGTAGCCAGCTATACCATTTGGTAAGAGAGGGTTCTCAAACAGGAGGATTCCTCCAAAATTGACAAATGTTCTGGTGACAGCATCGACGGGTGGCTCCCCCTGACCGGCGAGCTGCTTGAAGTCTTCGCCAGCGTAATATATTGGATCGCCCCCGTCCAGAAGCTGCCCACCGGCCAGAACGAAAACCCCTGCGTCGGAGCATGACTCGGAGCCTGCCGTGTTTCCGTTGTTGACGAAGCCTCGAATAGCTCGCTGTTGTCGCTTTCTCGTTTCTTCGGATTCGTCCACTAGCAATAGGACGCCTTGGCCAGATACACCATCACTTCCACTAGTGGCAGAAGCAGCGTTTGAGGTCTCGGTCCCCGATGCTTCTCTACTAACGGTTGCTCCGCTCGAGAAGTCCGATGCCCTAGAGTCTTCGGTTGGCACATTCTCACCATCCGTTGTAGACCCTGGCAATCCAAGGGAGGAAGAGTCTACAAGATCTGTGGTCGGCAGAGCCTCTATAGAAGTTGACGTTTGGTTCCCGTCAATGACAGGAGAGGATTTGACGGGATCCAAGCTGGAAGCCCAAGTGTCAACGGGGGCCAAGTAAGTCGACAGGTACGTAAAGCACAAGGAGCCTTGGACAAGCTCAGCGTTCTGGAGGGCCGTAGCGGCTGGGAGGACGTTACCCACTAACGCGAGATGGAACAACTGCCGCCTCATTGCGACTTGAAGGAGTGTGGTGGTTTGGGAAGCGTCGCAGTGGGCGGGTGAAAGAACAAAAGAGCGGAAGAAAAGAGAGCAGTAGAAGTCAACAGCGGATGAACAATGATACTGATGGAACTGGGGAGCTCTTTCAATGCGAAATCCCCCCTTAACAAGGGCGTATGTCTTGGGGTAGAGGCGGTGATCTCCAACGCCCATGGGATGCATTGAAGCGCCACATATCGCCAACCAACAATTGACTTGCGCCACCGCCTTCAAATGTTTGTCTCGGAAAAGAGGCTCCAGTCTGCTAGGAATGCCGCATGGCTAAGTCTGAGGTTTAAAGATGATTCACCGGGACGTAACAGCCCAGACTAAGCCCAGACTAAGCCCAGCGCCCCCTACATACATCCAAGCGTAGGGTAGAACGCCATGCTGGTTGGTGGCTTGGAACGCCGATTCCTTTTTTAGCCACTGTTGGTTGTCATAAATCTTGTGCAGAATTCTAAAGATCGATATTTAGCGCGTTTCCCGTTTTGTGAAGGCAAGGTTAGATTGCAGGTGCGTTGACATGAATATCCTCCATGAACCACCTACCCAGTAGCAGGCTGTGTTTATTCTCCAACTTGCTACTGTAGCGAGCGAGCAATATGCCCTTGATCTGGTGCGTCCACACCTACCCTTGACACTTGAATACGTTCAGCACCGAGAATTACTCATAATTGGCCCTTGACACCATGAGACGTCGCGTCTACATGACAACTAAGACTGCAGTCTCCTGAGGTTACCGATCCCTTCGAGCCCCCTGCAACTAGCGTGGTACCAGGAAAGGACCTGAACTTGCCCATGAAGGATTTTGCATGGAAACCCCATACAAATGGTTTTACTCTCTTGGTTAACGCGTTTTTGGCTATGACGCGTTATCTACGATGACCGAGAACGTGATCAAGCAGCCTGCCCGCGGCTTCCATTTTCAACCTTTCAAACCACAATATCGCCATTTTATCATGAAGGACCTTCCTGACAGCCCCGTCGCGCTATTCCAGCTTTTTTGCCCTGAATCCCTTATTGAAAAATGGGTCATCTGGACGAATGACTGGGTTGCTTTCCAGCTTCAATCAAGAGAATCGACCCTCGCAAACCGAGCCCGCCTGCGGGATTGGACTCCGATCTCTCTTGCAGAAGTATACATCTGGCTTGCATGCCTAATTTATATAGGAATCCACACTAAAAATCGCGTTCGAGACCATTGGAAGACCTTCCAAGCCGGGGAAATGCATCCAACCGACCCGATCATCGGGTTCATGAGCTATGATCGATACCAGCTTATTTTCCGCTATATCCGCATTTTCCCTCCCTTTGAGACCTTCGATTGCAGCGTTCAACGCATGATCTCACACGTGTCTGAGTGGTCTGGCCTTATTCAAGCTATATCTACAGAACTCTTCTTGCCGGGCCTCTCTATCGCTGTAGATGAGTGCATGATCCGCTTCACGGGCAGGTCAAAGGCGAAGGTTACGATCCCCAGAAAGCCTACTCCGATGGGCCTTAAGATTTGGGTTGCAGCGCAAAAGGGCTATTTCCTTCGGTGGAGGTTTCACATTCCGGGGAGCTCACGGCCTCATGGAATCGCTGCAAAAAGAACAGCCGATAAGAGAGATCTTGCAGAGACTCAGGCCGTCGTCTTAGACCTGGTGTTACAGCTGCCAATTGCGACATATCACGTCTTCTTCGATAACCTCTTTATGACTCCTCAGCCTCTTCTTGCCCTGCGCAAACGTGGTATCGCTGCCACAGGCACCGCACGCCTAAACAGCGGTCTATATGCCCCTTTTGTGGTGGCAAAGACCGCCGATAATAAGGGGCAGCTTAAGAATTAGCGGTTTAATGAGCTGCGTGCTATGCCCACCGTAGATAACTTAGTAAGAGAGCCTGAGGACGCTTTTCTATGTGTTTCCCGTACTAATTCGTCCTTATATTCCCTAGGTCAATTAGATCGCGTGGAAGGATAATACCCTTGTACTCTTTATGATGTCCTTCTTCACCGGCTCCGAGATCAAACATAAAGAGAGACGCCGGCCTACTTCATCTCACCCACGAGCCCGGCTTGCATAGCGTTTTTTTGGTGATGAGCCGCGAAAAGTTATTCCAACGCCGTTAATCGCTGTCTCTTATAATCATAAAATGAACGCTGTAGATAGAGGCGATCAGTTAAGGTCGTATCATGGTTACAAGCACCCCATAAGGCGCGGCGCTTAGCAGGCCCTTACGTGGACCTTCTTACTTAATACGGCACTTATTAATAGCTACCTTTTACAGCGGGATAAAGGAAGAAGCAATTGGAAGCCATATAAGGCACAAGATCTATGGCGAGAGCAGGTATGTAAGGAGTTGATCGTCAAATATCACCGTAACGGATCTTCGAGGAAGAGGTTTAAGCCCGGAGACGCATTTACGCCTATTTCACAGCATAAACATATCAAACGAAATAAGCGGTCTCCCTGTAAGGCATGCAAAGGTCATCAAGTGGGAAACGCCTCAACACAAAGCCCGGCTCGGCCTGCACTGGGGGCAATTAATCCAAATGCCCGACCGAAGAGAAGGCAGACTGACTGGGGTTGTGATATCTGCGATGTAGCTATATGTACACTTCCAAATTGCTAGTACCTCTATCATAGGCCAATTTGGGAGTAAATACAAGTACCTTTGATTTATTGGCATCTGATTGGCTTAAACCCCTGTAATTTTGGCCCCATGATGGATCCGATACGATCAATTCGATCGGGGTGATAGTGTTCAATACGATGTGGAGCCCAAAGATGATGATGTATTGATCTAGGATGCCTCCGGCCCCCTCTTTTCT
>SSHR01002041.1:0-26344 GCA_006518225.1 Fusarium neocosmosporiellum
CTTTTCCTTCGGCAACCTTCCTGCCTGCTCGGTAGATGACGTAGCCCCAGCCGACAGCCCCAGTAGGGCCCTTCGATCCGTCTGAATAGACTATCAGATGATCACCTGGGACCATCTCCAGCCAGGATCGGAAGGTCTTAGCCCGTTCTTCCTTAGTCTCTTTGTCTGCTAGCGTTGCTGGAGGCGGCAAATATCTCTTGGGTAGCAGCTTTGGACGCGGGGGTCTAGGAAGCAGTCTAGCTGCTCGCTGTATCCTTGTTCGGGCCGGCTGGAACCCTCCGTAGCCTCTGCCTCGAGGGAAGGGTCGTCGTGCTATTCGGTGTGTTAGAGGATGGTCCTCATCAACGGACCTGAGCCGCTGGCCCAGTCTTAGCTGAACGCCTTCCAAGGCGATCCTTGCTGTAGGGATTCCGGTTTCCTTGTAAAGGATCGGCCTAGGGGTCGTCCGCCAGACCGGGAGGATAGCCCGGATTGTGATATTGATGACGCTTGTGATCTCATCCAGCAGATGTTCCTGCCGGGTTGCGATGGTCGGGTCTAGGGCCTGGCTGGCTGTCCGTCTGGTCTTGGAGGCTCCTTCGTACCAGACCTCTGCCCCGTACAGCAGGCTTGGCAAAACGCAAGTTAGGGCAGCCTTTCTGAGGGAGCTTGCTGGGGGGCCTCGTTGTGTGTTGGCTAGGCTTCGAAGGTGGCTGGCAACTATCCTGGCCTTCTTAGCCCGCCTTTTGACATGCTCCATGAACTTGAACTTCCGGTCAAACCAAACGCCTAGCCAGCGGACTGCTAGGTCCTGGCTAGGGCGGATAGAGAAGTCATGTTCAGGTGCGGAGACCTCTGGGGCCTCGACTGACCTAGCCCTTGAGAAGAAGATCAGATCTGCCTTTTCTGGGTCAAATGTGACCTTATTCTCAGCGCCCCAGTCGAGGATCTGTCTGAGGTCTCGGCTTAGTAGATCGGCGTTTCCCTGGACGGTCTTTTCTGTTCGAATTACGCAGATATCATCTGCATATCCAAAGCGGTGCGTTTGATCCTCTGCGCAGATATCTGAGATATAGAGCAGGAAGAGGATCGGGGATAGAGGTGACCCTTGCGGCAGCCCGCATCTGATGGGGCCGGCTGCCGTTGTCGTATCGTCTAGCCGGATGCTGGCGTGCCTGTTTTCCATAAAGGACCCGACGAGCCTAGCTAGGCTTCGCGGCCAGCCCTGCTGGATAAGCCGTAGCATAAGCCTTCGTCTGAGGGTAGCGTCAAAGGCGCCTTTTACGTCTAAAGTCATCATTGCGGCGGTGCCCCGATTCTCTAGGGCATGTTCGATCTCGTGTGCCACACAAGCTAGCAGGTCAGTGGCTGACCGGCCTGGCAGGGCTCCGATCTGCTGGGGGCTGAGAGCCTTATGTAGGAGGGTTATCATGGCTATCCTCCTTGCTATCAGTCTCTCAAGCCCTTTGCCGAGACAAGAAAGTAGGGAAATCGGTCTCCAGGCCCGGACGTTCGTATAGTCCTTCTTTCCCGGCTTCTTCATCATCACAACCTCGGCTGTGCGGAAGGCTTCTGGAAAATATCCGATCTTAAGGCAGGCTTGGAATAGCTGTTGCACTAGGTCTCGGATAACGCCCCAGCAAGCCTTGAGCAGCCGGACTGAGATACCGTCTGTGCCTGGAGACGTGCTCTTGACCTGGATAGTGGCTGCAGCTAGCTCTTCGTGAGAGACGTGGTGCTGCCACGGCAGCTGTCTCTGCGGTACGCTAGGAATCATAAGAGGGTCTGTTTCTAGGTCTTCGTTGCTGTCTCGTCTTTCGAGCAGAGCTTGCTTAAGCGTGTTAGCCTTCTCTACAGCGTTCGTAATAACCCTTCCGTCTAGGACTAGAGGCGGGGAGCTGATGGCCGGACCGAGCTTATGCCACTAGACGATCTCATAGAGTTCCTTATCAGATCTAACCCCATCAATCCGGCCCTGCCAATAGCTAGCTTTCTCCTCCCGTATGACCCGGAGGAAGTCCTTCCGTTCCTCTGATAGGATGTCCCCTGGGTTATCCCTTCGGGCCTTGTGATAGATCTTCCGGGCCTTATGGCTCTTCTCTGACCACCACGGCGCGCTATGGTTATCCCGGCCGGGCTGGTTCTGAATAGCCTGTGCCGCCTCTGTTAAGGCGGCTAGTATCGCAGCTGTAGCTGTATCTAGGTCTGATATATCCGGGGTCTTCGGCAGTCGGGGCAGGCCGCCGATGCCTAGCTCGACGAGGTCGGCAAAGGTCTCTAGCTTGCTGTCCGGGATAGCTGGTCTTCGCTGTTCGACACAAATGCCTCGCGGCTGCGGAAGGGTTATTAAGATGCCCTCATGATCCCTCCCTGGGTGCAGCCGGCCTGTTACTCTAGCTGTTGCATGTGGAATATTTGAGAAGGCTAGATCGATCGTGTGACCGCCATCATGCGTGGGAACGCCTGCCTCGCCGATATAATTAAGCTGTTGGTCCGAGGCCCAAGCCGCTATCTCTAGCCCATCGTTCCTCGTCTGTTCAGCTGCTGGATCCCAGGACCTATGCCAGCTATTGAAATCCCCGGCGATGAGACATCGCGGTGGCGTTGAGAGGTCTAGCAGTAGCCTTGTTGCTTGGTTCAATGGGCTGTGTGGTTGTTTATAGATATTGATAATTGCGTAGCCGCTGACCTCTAGCCATAGGAGGTCTCGGCAGCTATCCCAGGGTCTCATCTGTTCCGTCTTCAAGCAGCTAGCCTTTCTGACGTATGATATGACCCTCGGTTGCGTCTCTTGATCGGCCCAGTCGTCGATCGGGAGATAGGCCTTATAGCCTGGGTGGGAGGTAAAGAACTTCCTCCCGCCTCTCTCTGCCTAAGGCTCCTGGACTAGGATAACATCGATCTGGTCTTCCCAGCAAAGCTGGAGGAAGGCCGAGTTCGCAGCGGCTGTCTTACCGACGTTGCCCTGAGCTATCCGTAGAGGGGTCTGTTGGGCAGAGCGTTTTCTTCTTCTATGCCTCTTCATCTACGAGAGAGGAAAAGGCGTTCGCGATATTGTAATTCTTCCGCGGAAGGTCTCGGCCGCGGCGCTGGCTGCTAGCTGGCTGCGTGTTGCTGGCTTCCTGGCCTAGCTGCTGGCTTGGCTGCCGGTCCAGTTGCTGGTCAAGCTGTTGTGTATTGACCTCGGTCTCCATTTCGTCATCTGTTGAAGCAGAGGTCAGGGAGCTGTTAGTCGAGGCTCGGCGGCAATTCCTAGCTGGGCCGGGCATTGCAAAGGTGCTCTGGCTGTCCGTCTGTTGGGCCCGGAGGAAGCTCTTTTGACCGATCTTGCGGATAGCTGTGAGTTCCTTCCTTGTCAGGGGGATCATATCGCCGTTCTTTTGGATCGGTTTCGCCGGGCAGTTTTCGTGGCTAGCAGGGAAAGGTCCGTAGCAATTAGAGCATCTTGGAGAGAGGCTGCAGGGCTGCTGGTGCCCCTCTTCTAAGGGGTTGCTGCAGGTCTCGTAGCGCTGTTGCCGATGACAGTAGCGGTTAGTATGAAAGCCCTGACATCCTGGGTTGTGTCGTTGGATTGGGGCTCTCTTCTCGATCCGTCTCGCTAGAGCACTGATGCCGAATAGCCTGAAGGGCTCGACCGGCTGGAGGAAGGAGGCTATCCAGGTCTTCCTTTCGATATTAGTATTCTGGGCTGTGTGCCTCGACGGCTGTAGTCGTACGGGTCGTTGGCCTGTCTGTGCGATCACTTCGTCTTCGATCGTCGCTTCCGTGTTGATAAGGTCTCCGAGGATGTTAGGTAGCTTGGTCGGGCAGCTAGGGATAGCGTAATTGAACCACTTGATGGGTAGCTCGACCTTTGAGGCTCTGAGGCAGAGCTGTAGTTGCTCTTGGCTAGCAATAAGCTTATCGCGGATTGCTATGTTGATCGGGCGGATAGAAAAGCCTGTTGCTGTATTATGGATGTCCGGTATCTCGGCTAGCGATAGGCCTAAGGCTCTGCAGGTAGCCTCGCGTAGGGCGAAGTTCCTTAGACCTCGAGCCCATTCGTGGTGTTCCTTAGGAACCCTTACGAGGACCTGTAGGGGCTCTTCTTTTGGCTTTGGCTGTATGCCTGCTTTTGCTGCTGCCGGCTTGTTAGGGCTCTGTGTGCTTGGCTGGCCTGGCTTGCTAGAGCTGCTAGTGATAGCTGCCCAGGTCTCCGGGCTGCCTGTAGCGTCTGGTTCGGCTGCCTGACCGCCGTAGATATGGCTCGTCAGATAGGCTGGGATGTCTTGGAAGAGCTTCCGTAGAGTCTGTTTCTCCTGCTGGCTGGCATTGTCGATAATACTATCAATAGCCTGCGCTATCTGTTTAATCCCTTTGACGAAGGTGCCGAGTTCGGAGATGAGGGGGTCCAGGGGCCCCTGTTCCTGGGGCCCCTTTTCCTTCTGCTGGGACCTACCCGGGGCAGCTAGAGCCGGCTGCTTGGGGTATTCGGGCTGCGCTATACGTCTTCGCTTTGCGGGCGAAGAGGGCATTGGTTCTTCGAAAAAGGTCTGAGGGCTGCTATCTAGTATCGTCTGGTATGCTAGATTGTTCCTGTGTGGGGTGCCCGGCAGGGCGGCCGGCGCAGCGGCCGGCGCGGCAGCCATAGCGGGCCCGGGAGCGGTTGGGTGGGCGGCCGGGTCTCTCGGAAGCCTTGTTAGAGAGAATGCAGTAAATTACGTGAGGGCACTAACACTAGGTGCCAAGAAAAAATAAATCAAGGGGAAGGTGAGACGAGGAAGAGAGTGCTAGGAGAGGAGCATCCCCATACGCTGATGAGCATGAACAACCTGGCTATTACCTGGAAAGACCAAGACCGCACCAGAGATGCTTTAGCCCTGATGCGAAGCTGCGTTCTCCTACGAGAGCGAGTGCTTGGTATAGACCATCCTCATACAGCGTCATCGGTGGCAGTTCTCGCTCAGTGGGAGAACATGAGCCTTGGCTGATGCTGCGGATTAGATTGAGGCCTCTGTGCAGCAGAAGGAGTCCAAATCTAGGGTCACAACTGTGCAGTAGACTGCGATCTGACAAGCGCTCGCAATGGGAATGTCATATAATATAGATAGCATCGAGCGAGATCATCGTTACGTTACTGTGTTCTTTGCAGCGGTGCCTACAGCTTCTCCCGTGAGCGGTTTGGTGCATGACTGGCTACTAGCTCAGGCAGAGAGGCTCTCCATAGCTCCTCCATCCAGTGCCAGGGTTGTTCGGCCAATGCGAGCCTAGCAATGCCGTGCCGTCTAGCCAAGGCGGCCGCATGAAGCGACTGCAAGGATCACATCCCAGCCTCGGAAGAAGCAGAGCCGCAATAGTTCATACTCTATGAATCCTTCTTACCTACGCCACATATGCATGAACTACATACGGATACAAAAACTACAACTGGCGGCGATGGCCGTATTGCAGTGGCTGGGAGAGCAGCGGCTGAGCTGGGGTCTGGATTGTGAAGTTTCCTGCAGATCACCCATCGCTAACCTTCAGCAGCTGCATGAGCCCCTGAATGTGATAACTGTCCATGTGACAGCCTGGCTGAATGCGCACGGGAGTTGGTTTTTATCCAGGTACAATAAGGTTGGCATCCCCATATTACGGAACTACGATTAAAAGCCAGTCGCTCAAACCTCCTTTACCTTGCAATGGTGAGTCAACTTGAGGCCGTGATCAAGTAGCGTGCAAATACTCATTTGGGCCTAGGAGAGGACCTTGCCTTCGATCCGAGAGGCTAAATCGTTTCGAGATGATCTAATTAACGGGCGAATCCAAGTTTTAGACCTATCACGAGAAACATGGCAGCAAAAGAAGGAGCTATTGTTGGACGACAAATTCTTTTTGGGTCTCTCTAGAGAGAAACGTCTAGAGTTGAGTCAGGCTCTCCTACACGTGGAACGGGCGTGGGGGGGAAGTGTCGGAAAAAGTACCGCATGTTTGCGGTAGTGATGGAATGCACAGCGTCGCCCTCCCAACGTGGTGTTTCGCTCCAGTCGCCGCACGGTAGCATGAGCCGGTGAACGAGGATGCTTGGTAGAGCTTTCCTCCTTCTTCTTCGTGCCTTTTTGTCGCGTCCCTTGCCACTCTGCCTCCCTGTCTTTTGCATGATGGTCCAATGTTGTTTGACCGCTTCCACTGACCGCTTCAGTCTCTCAGCAATCACTTGGTCAGATGGTAAGCCGTTATGGTTGCTCTGGGCAAGTTTGAGTCGACCAAGAAATGCCTCATCAGATGCTGCCCACTTGCGGCGTTGAGCGCTTTTGAGCTCGGTGCTATTGTGTTTCCCGTGACTGTCGCTGTCGTTGCGGCTGTCGTCGTTGTCGTCGTCGTCCTTGGCCTTAACCTGCGAGCTGGAGCCTACCTTGCGCTTGAGAGACTCCACCTCAGCTGTTAGAAGGTCGATCCGGGTTGTCTGGCTTCCCAGTAAAGCTTCCAAGTAGCTGCTCGGCCCGCCTTTCGAGGAGGTGTTTGGTTTGATCCTCAAGGCGCTGCTTCATGTCGGCTCGGGAAACGCCATCGCCTCTAGGTGGCGGGGATGAGATCGCTCAAGAGACAGGAGTTCGTGGTAACGGTAGGCTAGCTTCCTCTGGAACTCGATCCAGGGGACTAACACTCCTATAGGCAGGGATAGAGTAGGTGCGACCAGGCTCAAGTCGTGGGTAGCACCGTGATTCAAGGCCTAATCGTCTCAGCCGTTTCGGTGATGGCAGTGCTCTGAATCCTGCCCATCGGGTCCGTCAGATATATCTCTTTCTGGAAGAGTCCCGTGTCCGGCGCCTGAACACTCTCAGTTGAGCTGGTTCCGCTCACGCCCGCCAGTCCGCGGCAGGGAGGTAGCGGCTCAAGCATTCCGCTTCGGAAGTTAAACCAGCACGAGGGCCTTCACTCAGATCCTCGATGGGATTGTAAGGGTGGTCGCCAACGAGATGCCGAGGCACAGAGGGGTCAAGACGCTCGCCATTAGGAGGGCAGAAAGTGCTTCCCTGTCTCCTTCTGGGTTTTGGCGTGCCGTCTCTGTTGAGGCCGTTGTTGAGGCCGCATCATGCAGGAAAATAAGAAAAGGGGCTCGGAAATACAGAAAAGCTCTGGTGGTTGCGAAAAATGCTGGCGATGTTGTAGGTTTGACTCCGAGTGTGTCGGGTAGATGGTTCATTTATGTTCTCGAGCTCGGCCGTGTTCCGCCTGGGAGGCAAACAAACTAACCGGAGTGCCTCGAGGCACACCGCCCCGACATGTCAGACAGAGTGCAACCTCTGTCGGATACGATGAGCCATTTGGTTGGCGTTCCCGCCCTAGCCGTCGCTAGCCAGTTGCTCGAAAGCCATCCTGAGCCGGGGCTCTGTAGCTCACCGGCTCCTTCTCGTCGCAAGCTTGCATGATACGAGACCTCCTGAACCGATCCTCATTGGCGATACTGGCCGGATGTGAGTCCATCCGAGCGCCCATGCAGTGTGATGGCCAAAAAGCAGGCCGTGACTTGCTCGTGGCTCCTTCCTGAAGGGGGCAAAGATGGCGCCAGCGCAGACTCGAGTTGCCAACTCAAGTAAGGTATTATCCGCTCGTCAATATGCCTCGGGCACGCTGATATATCCAGTATACCCTCACGTCCCTCTTGCAGTAAGCCTAGGTCTCCTCTCGACTAAGATATATACCATCGGTGTCTTGTCCTAAGGTAGACTTAGCGGTATCCTGGAGATACTAGGTTAGGCGACCGTCGAGCCATAGAAAGGACCGGGATGCTATTTCCACAATAGGCAAGTCGGGCATTACTAATATATATACTTCCGAGCCAGGAGGCTATCTATAGCGCCTAGGAGACAAGCTAAGACGGTTGCGCCTCCACTATGCCTATCGAGATGACCACCTAACCAATGTAAGTCGTCGACCGATGCCTCTCATAGAGTCCGCCGTAACCCTTTGGCCTCCTAGGCCCGGCTGCTCCTCAGACCGCTCACATGTGCCTCCTGTCGTTGGTCCCACGTGGTGATTCTGCCGGGCAAGAGGAGTACGCTAAGCAGTAATATGCCAACATGATCTATGTAGGACTCGTCTAAGTCGGTCTATTGGGTGATTTGAGCCTTCTCTGGCGGGCGCAAAGAAGGTGAGGTCCGTAGGGGCGACGGTGTGGTTCGGAGGTAGCCAATTTGCGACGTGGCTAAGAGAGCTTAAGAAAATGATATGCCAGGTCTTATAGCAGAGGAGAAGCAAAAGTGAGAGAGACGATACAAGATGGCTATGGTCCTAAGAGAATAGAGCAAAGCGAGAAACAGGGGAGTAAGGAGAGATGTCATTATGTGGATAGCACGTGACGCAGGTAAAAAGGCAGGTATATCACGGAGATGGCAAAGGCGGCGCTAGGGGCCGAGAACAGGAATCTTTCGATGCAATAGCGTTCTAAAAGTCATAAGCCTAGATACACACCCCACACCCCGCTCTTCTCCGATCAGCCCTGTCACGTCCCAGGCAATGGATACAATTGACCCCCCCTGCTAGTATATTCGGTTGGTCCTTCCTCGAGGCCTTGGTTGTTCAGGATCACGGGTAGCGGATATATCGAGCTCTATCTACAGTCAGGATTGTTCTTCAATGTGAGACTTGGCAGCTTTACCATCTCTAACGGTATAGGCGATATGTATCCGTTTGAGTATTGCCAGATTTTATTGCTTCGATGGTCACGCATAATAAAAAAGACATTAATATTATCGCAGTCTTTATAAAGATTATACCTTCTTAAGGAGTATTATTCATCGTTTTGAAAATATTCTTATCCTTCTCTTATACTTCTGCCGCAATGCTAAGATAACTATAGCGGCACTATATTAGTAATCTGAGTTATGTGGCGTATGCCCAGGTTATATAGTAATACTTACGTTAAGACCCGGGATTAGACTCTGATCTTTTAGGTAGTTAGGTGAGTAATTTATAATACTAAGGGACATAATATTCCATATTTCAATGAACTATCTCATAACGCCAGAACAGGACTTAGCCAGTGCGAGGCCTTTTAGGATATAGAAAGAGGTTTAAATTAAAGTCGGAACTAAATCTAGACTCAGCCCGGAGCCGAGTGGCCATAGCCGCCGGCGCCCAATTGCGTTTTTCGGCAATCAAGCGCGTAGTAGCGCCGGGTCAGGGTTAGCCGTGCACGGTGGGAGACCCCGGATCAAGGGTTACAGACTCGGACCCTCCGTGCCTAGGCGGCACCACGTCCATCCGGCCAGTCGCAGCCGCATCATGGATATAGGGCAGGTTAGTCGGGAAAAAACACCGCGTGTCACCAAAACTATATGGGGAGATGGAGAGAATTGTTCAGGGAGAATTATATTGGGAGAGTGGCGATGATCTCTTCGGCCCATCTGCAGGGGAAACCCATTTGACGCCCGGCTCGGGTAGGCAAGCGCGGAGTGTTCAAATTGCGCCATTTATAGAAGCCAATAAAAGCTGGCCGTGAGCGCGATTATGTCTAATCCGCCTTGAGGCGTGGGTCGGGTGAGCCCACAGACGAATTACAACACTTCGGCTCAAAATAAGGGCTTGGCCTGCCGCAGCACGCGGCCTGGAACATCCCTGCTGAGAGCCATGGTGTGTCGATAGCATCGAGACGGTCCAAAAAAAAAGAACTATTGACCCGTTTGAGATGTCCATCTAGAGCTATAAAACGGTGGAAATGGTATGACGCACGCGTAGAATGGTTAGCGTAGGCGCCTCCGATGACCGGAGCAGTACGCCTCTCTTCTTATATTTGAGTACTTACCTACTATTAAGTTTAGAGAAAGCCTATATAGTATAAATATATCTTAAATAGATTAGAAAAAATTATAAAAATAGTCTTAGAGTATCTTAAGAGATATATAGTATTAAATATCTAAGTTTTATAATTATATTTACTAATTTATAAGTTATTATAGGTAAAGCTGCTATTAATGCTGCGATAACGGCGCTTAATTGGTCGACGATATGGTCACGAGACTCCAAGAATGGAGGCTCTGGTCTCCGATTCCAGAGGCCATGATCCCTAAAAAAAGCGACACTTGACCAGAAGACAAGAACTTGACGGGCTTTCTTTTCCAAAGTTGTTGAGGCGGCGGCGGCAGCGTCGACTGTGGTGGCGGTGCACGCATAGGTAGCAGTGACACCGTCCATGGCTGCCTGATGCGTGTTCGATCGTCTCTTGCCTCTTCTTCCCACCGAGCCCAAACACGAATCGGCCGAAAATCCTTGTGATAATCGCCCTTCACCAGACACCTTTCCCCCACTCATCCGGCAATATCTATCCCTACCGACGTTTACGCGCCGAGCAATTCAGGTCTGTTAATCGTAGCCAGATGGACATCCTGCCGAGATGGATGGAAAAAGGTTTTGGCACGAAGACCATGCTGAGACAACCTCGTCTCACCCTCCAAAGCGACAAAGGACTTTCCACCATGACCTGGGCAATGTGGCTCATGACTCGCGAAACGGTTCGCCCAACCCACGACACGATCATTACACCATCGCCTGGATCTGCGCGCTGCACATCGAGATGGCAGCGGCTCGGGCCATGCTCGACGAGGTTCACGAAGCCCTGCCCACGCATGCGGACGACAGCAACACCTACATACTGGGAAGCATCAAGCAGCACAATGTCGTCATTGCGTGCTTACCAGCAGCCCAGTATGGAATGAACAACGCGGCGAACGTTGTGACGAACATGAAGCGAACCTTCTCATCGATCCGCGCAGGCTTGATGGTGGGGATTGGCGGTGGCGTGCCGAGCAAGGCTGATGTGCGTTTGGGCGACATCGTCGTCGGAACAAGGGTGATGCAGTATGATCTTGGGAAGATTGTTGGAGATGGACAGCTCCAGCGAACAGCGATCCCTAGGTTTCCTCACCAGTCGCTCTTGACACTCGTGACCACCCTCCGTTCGGTACACGAGCTGGGGACCAGTCGAGTCCCATCCATCCTACGCGAGAAATTGGAAGGGCACCCCGAGTACGGTCGCCCGAGCTCGCCGGATCGCCTCTTCCACGCGACGTATGATCATGAATCTCCAATGGCCAGCTGTGACGGGTGCGACCACTCGAAGCTAGCACTGCGAAGCACGCGGATGTCCGACGACCCCAAGATACATTATGGTGCGATCGCCTCGGGCAATCAAGTCATGAAACATGGAAGGGCCCGAGACCTTGTCGCCCAAGAATTGGATATCATTTGTTTCGAAATGGAGGCTGCTGGCCTGATGGATGTTCTTCCTTGTCTTCCAATTCGTGGAATCTGCGACTACTCGGATTCTCACAAGTCGAAGGAATGGCAGAGGTATGCCGCAGCGACGGCCGCCGCATACGCAAGGGAGTTGCTAGAGGGGCTACCCGTAGCCGGAGCACCCCAGGTTGCAGAGCCTCAGTACGTGCCCAGTCCTAGTAAGTCCACTCCAGGGCCTTGTGTCTTAATCTCAAGTCTTTGGCTCACATTCAGTCAGCACCTCGACATGTGCCACACGATCGTCGGCAGCAGTTGCTGGATTCCCTCAGATTCGAGCAAATCGATTCTCGCAAGACGACCATCAAAGCTGCTCACGCCAAAACATGCCACTGGTTTCTCCAACACCCCGACTACCAGGCATGGCTTGATCCCCAAAAGTTGGCATATCATCATGGCTTTTTGTGGATCAGGGGAAAGCCTGGTGCCGGCAAGTCGACAATCATGAAGTTCATATACCTCAAGTCGAAACGGGGACGTTATCGCCAGCCTGGCATCATAGCATCATTCTTCTTCAATGCCCGAGGCGATTATCTGGAGAAATCGGCTTCCGGGATGTACCGATCCTTGCTTTGGCAGCTTCTCGACGGATTTCCCGATCTCCAACAGGTCTTTGACGATCCCGACCTTGTTCCTCAGAGTCAAAGCGATTGCCCATCCTTAAACGTTCTCAAAGATCTTTTCCACAGCGCAGTCTCCGATCTCAGGCAACGCTCATTTACTTGCTTCGTTGATGCTCTTGACGAATGCGATGAGCTGCAAGTTAGGGACATGGTCCAATACTTTGAAGAGCTAGCGGAGCATTGCACGGACATAGGTGTCCGGCTACAAATCTGTTTTTCAAGTCACCATTACCCCTACATTAACATATAACGGGGCATCCGGCTTACACTGGAGGATCAGCGAGGTCACGCCGATGACTTGGATAACTATATCCAAAGCCGTCTCGGAATCAGAGACCCTGCGCTTTTTGAAGAGCTCCGACCACAAATCCTTAATAAGGCTGCTGGAGTTTTCCTGTGGGTCGTGCTCGTTGTCGACATCCTGAACAAGGAAAACGAACAGGGTCGCCTAGCTCTCAGGAAGCGACTCAAAGAGATACCAAGTGGCCTGAGTGAACTTTTCAAAGATATCTTGAGTCGTAACAGGAAGAGTATGGACGACTTACTACTCTGTATTCTCTGGATTCTCTACGCAAAGCGGCCACTCAGACCAGAAGAGTACTACCATGCGTTCTGGTCTGGAAAGCGGCTGAAAGATCAGGCTGATCCTGAAATTCCAGCTGCCACAGCCTCAGACTCCAGTGACTGTGTGAACGGATGTGTCATCACCTACTCGAAAGGTCTTGCCGAGATTACGAAGGCCAAGCAACCAACTGTGCAATTTATACACGAATCCGTCCGAGATTTTCTTATCAAAGATGGGGGCCTTCATGAACTATGGCCTGATATTGGATTTGACTGGGAAAGCCCAAGCCACGAGAGGCTCAAGCGGTGCTGCGACTCATACATTAATCATCAATTGGTGCGTGCGTCTGTCAGCAAGCTGCAGTCAGAGGCCAAATCCAACGGGCAGACGGAAATCTCAAAGGAGTATCCGTTTTTGGAGTATGCTAGTCAGCATGTTCTCTACCATGCCAACGCTGCGGCGAATGCGGTTCCTCAAGACGAATTTCTATCTCGTTTTCTCGTTCCCAACTGGATTAGTACCAATAATCTTTTCGAGAAGTTCAAGGTTCGCCAATATAGTCCGGATGCAAGTCTGTTTTATGTCCTCGCAGACAAAGGATTCTCCGCGCTCATCCGCACAAGGCTCAAAGAGGACCCGCGTGTTCATGTTTTTGGAGAGAGATACGAGTACCCGCTATTTGCCGCTTTGGCCAATGGCCACAAAGATGCTATTGCTTCTCTTCTGAACTCGCCTTCGAGCATCTGTAACGGAATCGACATTACAGAGGGTCTGAACTGCAGAAAAGACTTGAAAGAATACAAAAATCGAACACCGCTATCTTGGGCTGCCCAGGATGGTCGGGCAGGCATTGTCAAGCTGCTTCTCCAGATAGGGACAAGCGTCAACGAGGTAGATGGGCGGCTCCGAACGTCACTTTCCCGGGCCTCAGAGAACGGCCATGAGGCGGTGGTGAGGCTTCTTATCGACAAGGGAGCAGACGTCAACGCCAGCAACGAGTATGGATCGACACCACTCTTATGGGCCTCAGGGAACAGCCATGAGGCAGTGGCGAGGCTTCTTATCGACAAGGGAGCAAATGTCAACTCGGACTAGGGCGGCCAGACCAGGAATCAGTTACCCATCCTCTTCCGCTCCCTCTTCTCCGGCCTATCCTTGGAGCCTCCCGTTGCCGCGACCTTAAGTCCCCGACTCCCTTGCTCTTACTGCAAGTAACTGTTCGACTTGATGGCCTGATTACTGACGTAATCAAGATAAAAATTGGTTGTGAGAGCCGAGGGCTGGACTTCAAGGGCTTCATGTTAAGTTACTATGGTGCAGCTGAAAGACGGGATGTTCTTTTATAGTAAAAAAATGTTCTTTATTACTTTACACCCTCTTGATTACAATTCGTCTTGGGATATATTATGTTGCTTCTACCGAGTCGCAGCGTGGGAAAATCGCAAGAGGGCGATGATATCGCTCTGGGCGGTCTTGGGTCTTGCCGGACCAGCGAAAGCACCGCTATTGCCAAAGTCCCTCTCTCAATTACTTACTCCGAAGCAACTATGTCAACTTTCTATGTCCAATGTCTCTTCTCATACCTTCAGATTGATCAGACTAATCCAAAACTAAACGTACGTTTCAGGACCTACGAAATAGATCCGTTTTAATCAGGCAATGCGATAACAATCTTGCTCAATATAACCCAGAGCGAATTTTGCTATCATGCACCGTCGTACCCTACGAGAGCAAATCCTCGGCTAGTATCATGCGAACCACTAGCGCGATGACAAGAGCATGCCAACCGACAGCACAAATGGGTTGGCCATAAAGTAGGACGCATCCAATCACCGGTCTTTTTTAGGCATTGTTTAGTGGGACGCTCGGTGACAAGTTAGAAACACCGATTTCCTGCTATTCTGAACCGCTCGCTGAGTTGTTCAATGACTGGCGAAGCATCGAACAGCAGTAACTAAAATAGCTGCATGCAACTCACTTTCTCAGGCGACCAGCTATCTTGACGCGGCAAGTCGCATCGTGTCCTGGGAAGACTCGCTTCTAGTTGTTCTATTCCTGCATTCTATCCTACTGTTGACACTTCCTCTTGACCATTTAACCAGATCCTACGCTCCTCCTCCCAGCCTAACCATGCCGAACCCTCAGCTGGGAATCACCCTCCCATCTGCCAGCTCGCCACCCAACAGTATCAACCAGTAGCTCTTGGCCAAGAAGAAGACGGGAAGACCTCAACCAAAGACATTCATAATTTGGCCTGACAACGACGACTCGAACAAACAAGGCTGAAGGATCGGGAGGGAACGAAGAGGCGCTGGACATGGGCACCTTTGGTTCTTTTGTAATGGAGGCTGCCGACATGTGTTACTTCACTCTTTTGCGTTTCCCTCTCTGGGCCAACCTCACTCTCATTATGCGGCTATGGCTCGAACACAAGGCTCAAGGATTGGGTGGGACCAGGAGGCATTGGAGATGGGGACCCTTCGTTTATTTGTAGTAGCAAAAGAGGAGGGGGCAGAAGCAAAGCTTTATCGCTAAGCTGGCCAGATTCAACGGAACCTTGTCACCAGATCCGCTGTGCCCTGGGCGGCGCGGCATGCTGATATCACGAAGACGGCTTCACTTCGAACCCGGGAAAGTTCAAGTATAGGTGTCCGTAACAGTCAATACAACTGGAAAGAGAAAGTATTCTAGGGTGGTCAGTCCCGCCAACGGAAGTTGCAGAAGGTGGACCAAACCCGCTGCACCATCCCAGGCACGAACCCTTACATCTTTCTAGACGATCACCAACTCGGAATTCGAGCTCTATATACTTCTCGCCGCCACGATGGCTAGACCCAACGACGGGCCGCCCCTCTCGGACGAGGAACCTTAATATACCAACCCGGTCGAGAGGATACGGAGGCTGGATACGATTGGAAGCCCGGCAGGCGCATTCCAGCCAACGTCGTGATGGGAGCAATTCAAGTCCATTCCCATGCCCTTGATATAATGCCGCCCCAGTTCAGGGGAGGGGAGTATCCTCATATCCCTCACTCTCACTCATCGTCGACGTCGTGTCATTGACGTCAGCCTACCCCCCATGTGATACAATGCCATGAACCGTTTCAGCATGGTTCTGTAGATGCTGTTTGTGAGCTAGGGATAGTTCGCATAGGCGACATCTTATCTCCTCGTCGCCCTGAAGATTGGAGAGGTGACGCCGTTTAAAGTGCTTGCTCAAATCTCCTGGGGAATAGAAGGGTTTAATGAGGCCCTTAATAGCTGGGTCAGAGGGCTTGAGGGTGGTGGCCCACCCGACGCAGAGGAAGCATCTCCGGCTTCGCTCCTTTTTGTTCTTGATGAAGACAGAAGCCATCGCAGCACCTAGGGCGTCGTTTGCTTGAGGGCTTTTGCCGGCAGCCTCTGGCTTCTGAGAGACAGAACCATTGCTGACCGTCGCTGTCTTTCTGCGGGTGCGGGGTAATGACGTTTCTTGGATAGGGCAGTAGGCCATGACTGCAAGAATGGCTTCATTTCGACGGCGGTATTCGCCTTCGAGCGTGCTAGCCACGGGTGCCTTCAACGCCGCGAGCAAGCGTCTCTGGGCTGGATGGGCGTCGGTTATTGCCGGCGACTCCGGCGGCCCTTCGAAGGTTTGTCCAGCCAGCTGTCGTTCTATGTCGACCACGGCCTGTTCCCGAGACCAATCTTTCCTTATTCGCTGTGTAAACTCCCGCCGTTGCTTCGCCCTCGCGCTTTGAAGGTCCTTTGTGGCTGTCTCAAGTCTCTTCCGGGCTTTGCTAGACTTATCTGAGCTTTGGCGGAGCAGGCGCTGGCGTTGAAGGAGCATCTGGATCTGAGGATGGTCGTCGACCTCGGCGGCTTGGGCGGGTGTAATGTCGACAGGGCGGCGTTTACTTTTCGAATGCCCAATGCTGACGGCCTGGCGCATCAAGGCCTCCTGCTGAGGCATCCCGCGCACAACGGCCATGGTGTCGATTGTGATATTGCGGCTGAGGTAGTGCTGCCTGAAAACTCTCGAGTCTGCATGCTGGAGGACTATGTTGCGCACCCTATCGCTAACATTCGCTTTCATACGTTGTTAGAGACCATGCCTTAATGGATGACGGTTTTAAGGCCAGGTACTTACGGGCTCCGTCCAGCGCATTAGCCGTGGTATAACGGAGGGTGTATAGAATCACCGTATGCTGGAAGCCGGCAAGTACACCCAATTTCTTCGTCCACCCTGCGATCATCGAATAAGTCATCTGGGTGTTTGCCGATATCTCATAGCCGCCGAGGGCGAGTTTGATGGTATCCCGGAAGACAAAGATGTTATCCATTGACTCTTTGAAGGGGAGCGGAAGTTCGTGCTCGTCTGGGTGGATATCAAGTTGACTCAGTTGCTCGGGCGAAACGAGACTAGGAGCTTCGAAGGCTCTATGCCGAAAAAGCAAGCCAAGGAGGAGGTTGTGAGGACACAGGAGGAAGCATGGATCAAACAAGGCCTCTGGGACAGTGAACTCATTGCTGCATGGCATGTTAGGATGAGAATAACATGCATGCCACTGGCGAGCCGTCACTTACGTTGCCTTTTTTCCGAGGAATCTCTTGGTGAAGTGAAGCTTGAAACGGATCAAGGTTTTATGAGGCCCTCCCTCTGGGTCTCGACACAAAGCGATCTTGATATCCCCGTAGCGCAGGTGCAGCAGTGCCTCTGGCCTGGATCCGCTTGGAGCAATAAGCAGGAGGAAGAGCAGAGCAAGGATGCGATGCTCGCTGATCCGAAACGTCTTTTCCGTAGTGCCGATGGTGGTCTCAGCTTGCTGCTTCAGGTCGTCCATCGACATGCATCTATTCTCTCGCCGATCAAAAGTCAGGCCCTTCTCCTCCGCGATTTGCCTGACAATCTAGATGGCACTAGTTAGATTTAAGGGATATCTCAGGAGACAGAAACTCACACTCAACATTTTATCACTCAATTCAGCGTCGATGGGCCTCTTCATCAGCTTTTTGTAGACCATCCGGAACTCCTTCCAGGACAGCTCGAGGGAGTAGCAAGATCCCAAGCCGGGAAGCTTCCGGCCGTCTTGCCCTGTCTTCTGCGCCACCATCCATCTAAAGAAGGCGCTAAGCTTGACAAGGGAGATATCGCGCATAGCACACACGGGGTCCCGCCCGGTAAAGGCGCAATACCTAGAGGCTGTGAGTGGGAGGTTAGGGGTGAGCAATGGAAGTACGCACTGGTTCCACCGCCACTCTATCGCATCAAGTTGCTTATTCGTCCGCTTGGCGTATCGGTGTCTGGCTATTTTAGCCTCATCGAACTCCTCTTCCATGCGGAGATAGTGCTCGGGAGGAAGCGCATTGCCGCGGTGAAGTTTCGGTACTTCGCCATAGCTATCATCAACGTCACTAGGGTCGGTACCATCGTCTGAGTCTCGGGCTAAGTCGACCTCGAATAGGCTCTCGCGATCACTGAAGAAATCATCAGACTCTACCGAGGTAGTAGAAAGAGTCCTCTGCCGGGTCATTTGAAATATTGGATAAGAGTAGGCACAATGAGGATGGCCTTCCGGCTGCTGGAGTGGCCAGCTACTTGCCTTTATGTACACTTGTCTTTTGCTCAGTTGGCGCTTACGGATAAGGCAGCCGACCTGGTGGAGCCCGGCGCTTAACTGGGCGGTAGCATTGGTATTAACGAAGGTGACCTTGAGGGTACATCGAGCAAGTTGGCAGGGGTTGGGCGGCCTGTGCGCGTTGGGCATGATGCTAAAGCGGCATTGGATTTCCTGGCAAACTGGCGATAAGAAATGGCAGCAAAGATTGCTAAAAATGGCATCTAAAAAGCCGCATAATTGTGTTAGAGAGTAGCTTAGCTAACAGCTAGCTTGTATTATTATATAAAGCTATTAAGCTTATAATATAGACTTTAATATCTAGAGAAATCCTTTTTATTTATAAGGCTAGAATCTATAAGTACTCCCACTTGTTCTAAATTGAACTATGGCCTATGTATGGCTCGACGACTCAGTGACGCCGATATGTCCGAGTGAGGTTGCCAGCCCCGAGTCTAAGTCCCTCATCAAGTCTCCCCATAACAGCCCGGAAGGCGTTTCTCCCACCCAGGATGGATCGTCAGGTAGGTTGTCTAGCCCAATATTGGCCAACGCCTCTTCCCCAATACTCATAACATTGTAGGTGCTTGGGATAGAGAATTCGTCGACCGTCTCTGGGCTGGTCTGTTGGTTAGCAGGCGTGTTTGCAGGCGTGACTATGCCCAGGCGAGCGCAAAATGCCTGGACAATGTCCAAGCATTTTGTCTTGAGGATTTGAGCCAGCTGCACCATGTCTCGGGAGCCAGCTCTCTCGAATACCCCCGCTGCCCGAGTGAGTGCCTTACGTGCCGAGGGGGACAGTGGACAGATGGGGTATCCACAGGCGAAGCCAGCCAGGGCAAAGGTTGCCGTACGTTGCCAGTCGATAACTTGGTACCAGCCCGTGAGGATCTCTGAGTCGTTCAGTACCTGGTGCAGCATGTTGGTCACCATAATGGCAGAGTTGACGCAGGTCATGCAGTGGTTGTCGCTGGAAAACGTGCCCAGGGCCGGTGTCGGTAGAAATGAATTGAAGGTCCTGGTGAGCATCATGATTAGTGTGTGATAGTCGAGTTCGAGTATGAGGCGCTGTCTCTGCAGCCAAAGAGGCTCTGTCTGACTGAGGTTCAGGGCGGAACGGTCAACCGAGAACGGGACTCCCTGTACTCGTGGTGTTTTGAGAGCTTCTGGAAGTTCTTGAACCCAGGTTTTAAGGCGTTTGAGCTGTTGAGAGAGATACTGGGCGCACTTCTCACGCGATGAGGGATGTTGATAAAAGTCCGGAGAGTCAATCTCTTCCAATACATCCTCGGACACGGCCACCAACTCGGTTTGGATCTCACGAACTATCTGGAAGAGTCTTTGCCTTTCGTACTGGAAGCGGAGCCAGTTGACGTCTGCGAGGGTAAATGTTGGTCCGGTAAGATGTGCAACTTGGTCGGATTCTGGCTGCGACAGGCTGTGTACCTGGGAGTCCTGGATCGCGAATGGACGGCCTAGGAACAACGAGAGCTGTGTATCGAGTGTGATCAAACAGGTCCAGAGTCTCGAGTCTGGCGTCCATGACCTTGGCTCGCCCTCCGAAATCTCGTCATGGTTATGGCCGAATTGAAAGCCCAGCGATTCCGCAGCTCTAATCGCTGACCCAGTCATCATGGAGGCTGAATTAACTTGGCCGAGAGCGAGGAGGTAGATGGCGCTCAGAAAGTAACACTGAGCCGTCTTTAGGGATGGGGCTTCGAGATCCTGACTAAGAAGTTGCTGAGATTGGAGGTAGAAGCCGTATCCTGGTTGAGCAGGGAGAGCCACAGCGTCCGATGTCGTGTAGGAGGAGCCGAAGTGGATACATAACGCGATAACAATATCCACCAAGGGACAAGGATTTCTTGCTGTTGAGCTTTGCCAGAGAGTGCCATAGTGACGCCGGAAATCGGCCTCGTCGAACACAGGATAGGCGGCGTGATAACCCTGCCAGTAAAGGTCAAGTAAAGCGTCCTGCTGCTCGCGTTGCAGCCGACTAAAGCTTTCTATGTGAGATGAGGAGGTTGAGAATCTCGGAGCAGATAGAAAGTTGGACTCGGAGTCCATCTTGGTGAATGTTGATAACCGATGGGTGAAGTAGACGAGGGATGAAGGGCCATAGTAAATCCCGTTCATCCGAGTCCCCTTCCATCTCGGCGGGTGCCTGCGTTTGGAAATACTCTTGGCACTGGACGTTGACGACTCCATCAACTTTGTCTCAAGTTCTTGGACCTGACTCCTTAGCCGCTGGACCTCCCTGCAAGCTCATCAGCCATGTATGAGCATGATATGGCTCTTCAGCTTACCGAGTCGCGGCCGCAACGCTCTTGAAGTCATCACGACCGGAATTGACGCATTCTCGCTTCGCTTGCTTGCAGTTACGACACGGGCGCACCGAGTCACACTTTACCCGAGTCAAGCGACACCAGTCACAAGCGCGGGAGACCTGGGCTCTCTTTGTGCGGGGTTGAGATGGTGGAGACGGAGGTTTTTCGTTCGAGAGCGAGTTCGGTGTCGTGATGTCGAATGTGGTGAACATTGGGTGAAGGGAAAACAATGTATGGCGCAAGAAAGAGGGACGAGGGGGCCGGGAATGAAGTCTTTGACGATGGTTATCTTCTGTCCGCCTGTGGAGATGATGGAGGAGACCGCCAACTCAAGCCCCAGACGTGAGCCCGAATGGTTGTTAGCGTTGTGCCCCACATTTGTCAGCTGTCTCAAGTCACGGGGCGTGGCGAACACCATCATACAACAATGAACAATCTTGGACCAGTTGAAAAAGCAGACACTGAGTGTCCAGGAGGGTGAAAGGCGCGTCTTTGATAAATGTCAAGTCCAGATTCGTCATCCCGAGCACGCATTCTTCACAGTATGTCAACACCCTTTAACTGCCAAGACTGAGTTGCTTATCGACAATCACGGCCAATCATGCCCTTGTCTGGTTCTGGATTGGGAAATCGGAGATGCTCCGAAAACTCCTTGTAGAAGGGTTCCACCCTCGAATTATTAATGCTGAGTCTCCAATTAAACGGTCCTGGCTCTTGCGTGTCTTTGTCAAGACCCAATGTCGGGAAGGTATATCGTGGATAGATTTGAGGAGTAAGACTCTGTCCACCAAGGCCAGGGCTTCATTTACGAGCTGTTCAAATCCGGGCTCGGGGGCACCATGGCTTGTTTGCCTTTTGTGTGATGTCCAGCGACACAAACAACTCAGAATTTGGCAAATAAGGGCATGGCCTGAACAAACGGTTGCACGCTCGCCTATTTTGTCCTCCATGAAATGGGGACATGCGGACGGGAAGTTGTAAAAAGCTGGCCCTGCCTGGGGCTGTCAGCTTTGATCACAGCTTTGTCCTCATCCCACACATTACCGCTAGGCACTTGATCTTGCAAAAGATGAAAATCCACTTGGTTCTCCTGGCATTTTTCGCATGTGTTGCCCTTGGGTCTCAACCCAAAGAGCGCCCGGCGGCGTTTTGTGGAGATCCTGCTCAGGACGACTATACCCTTGTTCAAGGTGTGAGACTGACATTTGGACGCGAAGCACATCACTAGCTAATGCTTTTTCCAGACCCATTCTTTGGCGATCAAGACTTCGGCCAGCCTGGAATTATCCTCGAGACCGTTTACGGCGACGCCTCTCTACGCTGGTTCATGATATATCAGAATGGCATCGACTTCAAGCCGTACCGAGCTATGAATGCGAGTTGTTCTGCTTGACGCAAGGCCTGGAGCTGACAATTCTGGCAGATCCCTTCCAATACCACTGTCTTTATCAATGTGCCCATGTCTTGTCGCTCTTTTGCGGGAAGAATCGTCCGCGGCTCCATTGTTAACTTCGACAGCCGGGCTCATAATCTGGGCACTTGGACAGAGATCAACTGGGAGAACTACCCACGAGCGTATGGAGGAGTTTCTGTCATTGAAGGTGTGTCCACATGCTGTACTAGAAGCCAGACCTCGATTTAACATCTTCCAGGCAACGACGGAGCTGTCCTCTTCCAGTCGGAAGACACCAGAGCCCCGATCATGGGCTTCCCAAACAATCTCATTCCCATCGCTCCAGAAGAGTGCAAAGTAATGAAAGACAGCCAGGGTCCAGCGCTGAAGCCGACTGATAAGGATGGATACGACCAACAGACCAGAGAGTTTACCATGGGGATCCTCGATGACGAGAGGGTGTCAATCCACACGAACTACACCGCGACGGTTATGTCCCACAGCGGGAGGTTCAAGGTGACATTTCTCTACGGTTATCATTGAGCTGAGGGTGGTCGGGACTATATAAGTAAGGGATGTGCCGAGGGCAACACTGCTTGCTCTCAGTTTAACTTCTCCTTTGGACAATGGGATTTCCCCTGCTTTATCTCATGGCTATCTCGACATTCCCCATATTCTGGAATTGCCGACATCCACGCCCTATTCTCTGTCAAAATAGTCGGCTTTCCCAATTCGGGAGTTAAAAAGAGAGCGCAAGATAACCTCCTCCAGGTTTGGACCGCGACAATGCGGGGTAGGTCTCTTCGCCCAATACCCACCGGCGTCCTGTATCACTATCCCGATGCTTTGTGAAGAATCTTGTCTCCGTGAGATGGGCCAGGGTTCTCTCATGATCGCAGATAATCCATCACGCCCTTCCCCCACCGCACAGCACTCTTGTACTTCCACATCCCTGGCGCATTCCCCTTGGCGAGGCCCTCGATGGCGTCTGCAAAGGCGTTTCCAAGGCCCTCCTCTTTAATCTGCTGCACTGGGTAGAGATAGGTCTTGAACGAGAAGAGGATAGCCCCAGTACTGGCGAGGCGGGTGAGAGTCTGGAGCTCGATGCGGAGGAATGTCTGCCCAGTGTCGGTTCCGGGGTTGTGAGTAAAACAGACTAACCGCACCTTTTCCAATATCTACCTCCTGATCGTCCTCGTATGTGTCGTCTCCGGTGATATGGTTCCCCTTTGAGTTGAACAGCTCCGTATGAATTTGCACCGACCACTGCGTCCCTGTCAACATAAGAATCTCGATCCGGCCGAATAGCAACTCACGTTCGTCCTCTTTACTGCCTTGCCGACCTCCAGTTTTCCAAAGAATCTCTCCATGCTGGCTCCAATTCTGTCATACGACGGCACCGGTGCGTGAATCTCCTGGAGTGTCTTCCCCAGCTTCGCAGAAGGGTCAAAGCCCGAAGGGAAACAGCACATAAATGCGACAGATCGATGACCATCGGGAAATTGCTGAAGAAGAGATCTTCCTCGACTGTCTCACCCAGGGCATGCAGGGCCGCCTCAGCATTGGCTATGGGCGTGGTCGGAAAAGACACCCCCGTGACAAGATTTCTGCACACGGACTTGTCGGGGGAGAGTTGGAAGATTGTGGGAAAGCGAGTTGGTAAATACTCAGATAAGAGGTAGGTATAGAGCTCCCGGACGGCTGCGTCACCCTCAGGGATACAGCCATGGACAGTAGAACCATGCTTGGCGATGAGCTCTCGTCGAAGGCTGATGCGGCCCAGGTAGTCTTGATCGATGGTGATGAGCTCCGATGGTGTATCGGCCTTGATTGCTGCGAGCACGTCAGTAACCCAGCACCTTCAGTCTCAAGTGTTAGCCATACCCATTGTGATGTGATACGTGGGCTTGAACGGACGCAGTTGTCGTCTCTCGGAACTCTTCCAGTCAAAACCGTACAGAGGCTCAATATGTGATTTCTCTTCTCGAGAAATAACCGCCTTGACCAACTGCGAGTGTTTTCTCCGACGGCACACCCATTGTTTAGTCTGTAGCACAGTTAGACAGGTTCGTAGCAAGTAGAGGTAGAGCAGAACAAACCAAAGCGGCCAAGACCCAGACTGTGAAGAACGCGGCGACGGGGAGAGCAACAGACTTGACCAGTGGCCCCAAGGCATGGTCCAACCCTTGGTTGAGCGTCATCTTGAGATCTGGTGATGAAGGTGAGACGACCAGGAGGACAGCTTCTTGCGGCAAGTCCAATATATGGATGCTACCCTTTTTGTGACCATTCTTGCCAGTTACTCCGCACCCCGATATCGCGGAGAACGCCACTCGCCCGATCCCGAGCGAGGACCTTGACAATGATAGCCGTGATCATGGGTGCTGTACTGTACCTATTGGGCTAGTACACTTCGCCACATCAACTTCCATAGCCGCGCCGAGATAAGGAAAACGTTCATTAACATTACATAGCCAATGCAAGTGTCCATCTAGCTTATCCCACATGGCTGGTATCGTCTATCATATATACAATACGTGCTCGACAATCATCAACTTGAATCCAATCTTTCACAACTCCCACCAGAGCTCTATCACCTCGTCTTTCATCTCGTTTATCTTCAGCGGAGCCTTCTTGGCATCCCCCACCTTTTCATCACGTCTAGGCATGTCATCCTCTACGCGGTGAACATATACCTGCCGTAGATTCTTTCCAACCTTTTCCGAATCGATCAGACGGTAGCTCTTCTTAAGGCGACGGTCCATCTTGGATCGCATCGGAGCCATGCTCCACTCAAACCCTGCAGCCCCTTCCCAGCTGCCCTCCATCTTGTTCAGATCAACGCTCTCCAGTCCGGCAGAGTACTCGACTATGCTGTAGCCATTGGTGAAGACCGTGTCGGACCCGAACGTGAACCGCTGTAGGAAGCAACTTCCACAAAACTCGGAAACCTTGACCATTTTGTCGACGGGCGCCTGGTGCCATGATTTCCAGTGATGAAGACTCATGGGAAGACGACCAGATTCGTAGAAGCCGCTCATATCCCCGCCCATGTCCAGCTGATGGAGGCCCTTCACGACCGAGAGTTTCGTCTTGGTCTTGCTATAGATACACTGCTTGAGGAGCCCGTCGCCCTGGGGCACATGCTCCGCTGTGAGACATGCCTCAAGATGCGGGTCTAGCTCGCGAAGAAGTGCTGGGCTGAGGAAGATTCCTGCGCCACCGAAGCCCATGTATCCATGATGATTGACGGCGTCGTGGTTCTCTGACAGGCCGCCCACGTATGCCGGCAGCTTGTGGTCATATTTGGCAAGGATCTGACTGATCGGGTAGAGAGAAGGGAAGAAGGTGTCGTCGTCCACGATTGCCGTCCATTTCGTCTCGAGGGTCGTGTAACGGAGTAGATCACGTACAATGGCAAAGTGCTGCTCGTTGGGGCTGATTTTGTCGTTCCAGGGGCTCTTGATAATCAGCTCGACTCCGCGATCGTGAAACTGCCTCGTCAGGTCTTCATATTTGGGTTCGTCGCCAGGGTCCGTAATCACAGCCAACAGTCGAGCGTGTGTGTTTCCGAGCCAGCTCTCGAATTGCGACAGCGACTCGTTCAAGCGATCAAGGTTGGTAGCAACGCCGAATAGGAAGCTAGAGTAATCTTGGACAGGGTACGCCGGGGGCACATTGAGGGTGATGGGTTCGCAGCTTGACTCAGTCCAGCCCTCGCATGCCTGGTCTAACTGCACAACTTGTCCGCGCTTGATGAGGGGATCGGGGTTCTGCGACACGACCTGGCTATCGAGCTTTGCGTTGATAACTGGCCGGATGCATCGCTTCTGATAGACGACGTTTCTTGTGAGGCCGTAGGCAGGGCGACGGAGGTGATCGAGGGTCGAGGCGCAAGACGGCGCAACAATAAGGTTGGGGCGATCGGGCCTTGCCTCGTCAAAGTGCAAGGGAAGCGAAATGAATCCTCCAAGGTTGAGGAAGAAGAGGGCGACTATCACGAATGCTATGACAGCAATTCTTCGCCGACCGGAGCGGTAACGGGATGGCATTGCCAACCTGGCACACGGATACACCGCCAAGCAAGCAATGTTTCGAGACGATCTATGGCGTCGCCGACGACGTACAGCTCTTGTGGGTTCGACGCGAGTGTTGTCTGAATCGAGCGGGAATAAGGCAGCGTTTCCGATAGTTCGTTACAATAGAGATCGCGCTGCTGGCCCTGACGGAGGAAGAATTGAAAACAGTCGTACGCACGCTCGAGGATGTCGCAATCACCTCAGGAAGGGAAGTCAGGAGGTTGGGCGAAGATGGATTCGAGGGACGAGGCGGTCCAGTGAGAATATAACCAGGAATGGGTATAAGGCAGAAGAAAGCAATATGAAAGACATCAAGACATATGTACCCCAAAGCGCAAACTGCTAATGTGCAAGACAAGGCAGGGAAAGAGACTGACTGAAGGCGAAGAAATCATGGGTTCCAATGTTGCCAGGGGGGCGGACAACTCTAAAAGCGTGGGGGGTGGGGCCGAATGAGGTTCGGAGCGGCAGGCAATAAACCCGTGCCTTCCCACAACCCGAAGAACAGTGACAAGACAAATTCCAGGT
>SSHR01002042.1:0-34725 GCA_006518225.1 Fusarium neocosmosporiellum
TATCAGAGGTTTCGTAATACAGGGTCACAATCCAACACTAATCTAACCAAGGCTAGGATATCTTTGTACCAGAGGTTTATGCCGCCACACGAGGGTCAATCCAACACTTATTGTAAATGGCACCCGTTTTTGTGGCGCACCTATAGTAAGATATAAGAAAAAAAAACCTATATTAAAAATAAATATAAAAATATAATATAATATAAGAAAATTTAAAGCGAGATCATAGCAAGGCTGCCGGGCTGACATGAGTTGGGTGCCCACACCACTTTCAGGCCGCGGGATGTCCTTCGTAAAGAAGTTCGCAGAGAGCCGCATCTCTTCTAACAATTGCCTTTTTTATCGAATTAAGGGACCTATCGGGACACTACAACGCCCGTGTAGCTGTGGTTGAAACTTGACCATCTCAAATCGTACCGAAACCATTGAATCTGGAGGTCTTTACAGCCATCTCCCCTTCTCCGCAACCCCCAAGCAGCCGGAAATCCGAATCTTGACCCTCGCAGAGGGAGCCTTCACCGATGAGATTGTCATCAAGCTCCACGTTGTGGCCCTCTCGCGCGACAACCCACCGCAGTATAAAGCGCTGTCCTAGGTCTGGGGCTCGCCGGACGACCCGTCACAAGTCACAGTCATGGCCCATGAAAATGCACTGTCCGTTACGTGGAACCTGGACGTGGCCCTCCGACACCTGCAATATACTGACCGGGAGCGTGTTGTCTGGGTCGACGCTATCTGCATCGATCAGAGCAACCTGAAAGAACGCAGCAGCCAGGTTGCAAACATGACCATGGTCTACGAGTTGGCAGCACGGGTCGTTGTGTGGTTAGGCCCAGAGGCCGACGATAGTAGCCTCGCTGTCGAGACGCTGCGCGATCTGGGCAGTGGGATCCAAGGTCATGGCCGAGAGAGAGAGAGAGAGAGAGATGTATTTAACGCTAAGGGAGCGCAGGGCGCTCCAGCCTCCCAGGGGGCATGTGGCGTGCAGGAGACTATCTAACAGCTAAACAGTAAGCAGCTATGCTAACAGCAGCTATAGGATATCCTGCACTTCTGGCCTAGTAGCTAGGAGAGTTTCGATCCGCACCCGTGGGCTCCTTCATTCGAGCTCGTATTCGGTCTAGGAAAGCTGCCATAGGGGTCTTGGAAGTTAGGGTCTGAGGTTAAGGTCTAAGGTCGTTGAGAGAGCTCTCAAAGGGCTGCTAGGGCTGCTAGCAGAGATAGAAGGGGGTCTGCCGACTTAGGTCTTGATAGACGGTGGGCAGATTGTTTTGAAGAACCCAGTGGTCTCTAGGAAGGCCGCGTAGTCCTGAGGGCTAGCTATCAAGCGTAGCCAGTAGTCCCTTGGGCTCTTGGGCTTAGGCTTAAAGACTGGCCACTGCTGCTATAGCTGCTTGGTCTTCCGGCAATAGATGAGATATTCCGGGGCTCTTAGTCCTCCGTAGGAATAGCATTTATTATCTTTATGTTGGAACCGGCGATGATACTTGTCGAAATCGCCGTGCCCTGACCTTGCGGCCAGTAGGTTATGTAGTGTCGGGCGAGGGAGGTCTAGTTCCTTCGGGCAGGCTAGGGAGGCTATGAGACCTAGGTCTCGATAGCCTCGGCAGGTAGGGGCAGTTACTTCCCACCAGTCTGAGAATTGGGTCCTGATCTTTGCCTTTCTTAGGCCGCCGATTCCGGCTATCGTGGGCAGCGCCTGTTTATCTTCCGGTAGCGCGGCTCCTGCCTTTGCCAGCTGGTCAGCCTTCTCATTTCCTTCGATGCCCTGATGCCCTGGAACCCAATGGACCTGGACCCGGGCTGTGGTAGCCATCTGCTGGAAGTCTAAGAAGGCCTCTTGCGAGCTTGCTGGGGCCTGTCCTAGCAGTCCTTGGATGACCGATGTGTTGTCAATGCATACGTGGATTTCCGTGTTCTGGTTGATCTGTCGGGCTCGCCGGAGTCCGTAGCGGGCTCCTTCTGCCTCTCCGTCGAAGACTTCTGCTAGGCCAAGTCGGCCTTTTCCTTCAGCCACCTTCCAGCCTGCTCGATAGATAACATAGCCCCAGCCGACAGCCCCGGTAGGGCCCTTCGATCCGTCTGAATAGACTATCAGATGATCGCCCGGAACCGTCTCCAGCCAGGATCGGAAGGTCTTAGCTCTTATCTCCTTGGTCTCTTTCTCTGCTAGTGTCGCCGGAGGCGGCAGATGCCTCTTAGGTAGCAGCTTTGGGCGCGGGGGTCTAGGAAGCAGTCTGGCTGCTCGCTGTATCCTTGTTCGGGCCGGCTGGAACCCTCCATAGCCTCTGCCTCGGGGGAACGGTCGTCGTGCTATTCGGTGTGTTAGAGGATGGTCCTCGTCAACGGACCTGAGCCGCTGGCCTAGTCTCAGCTGAACGCCTTCTAAGGCGATCCTTGCAGTGGGGATTCCGGCTTCCTTATAGAGGGTCGGGATCGGGGTCGTCCGCCAGAGCGGGGGGATAGCTTTGATCGAGGTATTAACAACGCTCGCGACCTCGTCTAGCAGGTGTTCCTGCCGGGCTGCGATGACCGGGTCTAAGGTTAGGCTAGCGGTCCGTCTAGTTTTCGAGGTCCCTTCGTACCAGACCTCTGCCCCATATAGTAGGCTCGGTAGTATGTAAGTTAGGGCCGCTTTTCTAAGGGAGCTTACTGGAGGGCCTCGTTGGGTATTAGCTAGGCTTCGTAGATGGCTGGCAACTATTCTTGCCTTAGCTACCTATTTCTTTACGTATTCCATGAACTTAAGCTTCCGGTTAAACCAAATGCCTAGCTATCGGACTGCTTGGTCCTTGCTAGGGCAGATGGCAAAGTCATGTTCCGGCGCCGAGACCTCTGGGGCCTCGTCTGATCTAGCCCTTATGAAGAAGATCAGGTCCGCCTTATCCGGGTTAAAGGTGACCTTGTTCTCCGTTCCCCAGTTAAGGATCTGGCGGAGGTCTTAGCCTAATAGGTCGGCGTTTCCTTGTAGGGTCTTTTCCATTCGAACTATGTAGATATTATCTATATAGCCAAAGCGGTATATTTGATCTTCTAGATAGATACCCGCAATGTAGAGCAAGAAGAGGATCGGAGATAGCGGCGATCCTTGAGGTAACCCGCACTTAATAGGGCTAGCCGGTGTTATTATATTATCTAGCCGGATGCTAGCCTACCTACTATCCATAAAGGTGCCAATAAGCCTGACGAGGCTCCTCGGCCAGCCTTGCTGGATTAGCCGTAGCATCAGCCTCCGTCTAAGGGTAGCATCAAAGGCTCCTTATACATCTAAGGTCAGCATTGCGGCCATGCCGCGATTCTCTAAGGCATATTCGATCTCGTGAGTCACATAGGCCAGTAGGTCGGTTGCCGACCTGCCTAGTAGGGCTCCGGCTTGCTGGGCGCTAATAACCTTCTGCAAGAGGGTTATTATAGCGATCTGCCTTGCTATTAGTCTCTTAAGCCCCTTGCTAAGGTAGGAGAGTAAGGTAATCGGTCTCCAGGACCGGACGTTCGTATAGTCCTTCTTTCCCGGTTTCTTCATTATTATAACCTTAGCTATGCGGAAGGCTTTCGGGAAGTATCCGACTTTCAGGTAGGCTTGGAACAGCTGTTGCACTGGGTCTCGGATTATGCCCCAACAGGCCTTGAGCAGCCGGACTGAAATGCCATCTGTGCCCAGAGACGTGCTTTTGACCTAGATAGTCGCTGCTACTAGCTCTTCGTGTGAGATATAGTGCTGCCACGGCAGCTATCTCTGCGGCACACTAGGAATCATAAGAGGGTCCATTTCTAGGTCTTCGTTGCTACCTCGTCTCTTAAGCAGGGCTTTCTTAAGTGTATTAGCCTTCTCTGTGGCGTTCGTAATAACCCTTCCGTCTAGGACTAGAGGCGGGGAGCTGATAGCCGGACCGAGCTTATGCCACTAGACGATCTCATAGAGTTCCTTATCAGACCTAACCTCATCAATCCGGCCCTGCCAATAGCTAGCTTTTTCCTCCCGTATAACCCAGAGGAAGTCCTTTCGTTCCTCTGATAGGATACCCCCTGGGCTATCCCTTCGGGCCTTATGATAGATCTTCCGGGCCTTATGGCTCTTCTCTGACCACCACGGCGCGCTATGGTTATCCCGGCCGGGCTGGTTCTGAACAGCCTGTGCCGCTTCTATCAAGGCGGCTAGTATCGCAGCTGTAGCTATATCTAGGTCTGATGTATCCGGGGTCTTCGGCAGTCGGGGTAGGCCGCCGATGCCTAGCTCGACGAGGTCGGCAAAGGTCTCTAGCTTGCTATCCGGGATAGCTGGTCTTCGCTGTTCGATATGGATGCCTCGCGGCTGCGGGAGGGTTATTAAGATGCCCTTATGATCCCTCCCTGGGTGTAGCCGGCCTGTTACTCTAGTTGTTGCATGTGGAATATTTGAGAAGGCTAGATCGATCGTGTGATCGCCATCGTGCGTGGGAATGCCTGTCTCGCCGATGTAATTAAGCTGTTGGTCTAAGGCCCAAGCGGCTATCTCTAGCCTATTGTTCCTCATCTGTTTAGCTTCTGGATCCTAAGACCTATGCCAGCTGTTAAAATCCCCAGCGATAAGACATCGCGGCGGCGTTGAGAGGTCTAGTAGCAGCCTTGTTGCTTGGTTTAATGGGCTGTGTGGCTGTTTGTAGATATTAATAATTGCATAGCCGCTAACCTCTAGCTATAGGAGGTCTCGGCAGCTATCCCAGGGTCTTATCTATTCCGTCTTCAAGTAGCTAGCCTTTCTGACGTATAATATGACCCTCGGTTGCGTCTCTTGATCGGCCTAGTTATCGATCGGAAGATAGGCCTTATAGCCTAGGTGGGAGGTAAAGAACTTCCTCCCGCCTCTCTCTGCCTAAGGCTCCTATATTAAGATAATATCGATCTAGTCTTCCTAGCAAAGCTAGAGGAAGGCCGAGTTCGCGGTAGTTATCTTACCGATATTGCCCTGAGCTATCCATAGAGGGGTCTATTGGGCGGAGCGATATCTTCCTCTATGCCTCTTTATCTACGAGAGAGGAAAAGGTATTCGTGATATTATAATTCTTCCGCGGGAGGTCTCAGCCGCGGCGCTGGCTGCCAGCTGGCTGTGTGTTGCTGGCTTGTTGACCTAGCTGCTGGCTTAGTTGCTGTTCTAACTGCTGGTCTGGTTGCTGGTCTGGCTGCTGTGTATTAACCTTGACCTCTATCTTGTCTTCTGATGAAGTAGAGGTTAGGGAGCTATTAGTTGAGGCCTTGTGGCCTTTCCTAGCTGGGTCGGGCATTGCGAATGTGCTCTGGCTATCTGTCTGTTAGGCCCGGAGGTAGCTCTTCTGACCGATCTTATGGATAGCTATGAGTTCCTTCTTTGTCAGAGGTATTATATCGCCATTCTTTCGGATCGGCTTCGCCAGGCAATTCTCGTGGCCTACGAGGAAGGGTCCGTAGCAATTAGAGCATTTTGGAGAGAGGCTGCAAGGCTGCTGGTGCCCCTCTTCTAAGGGGTTGCTGCAGGTCTCGCAGCGTTATTATCGGTGGCAGTAGCGGCTAGTATGGTAGCCCTGATACCCTGGGTTATGTCGTTGGATCGGGGCTTTCTTCTCGATCTGCCTTGATAATGCGCTAATGCCAAATAGCCGGAAAGGCTTAACCGGCTGGAGGAAGGAGGCTATCTAGGTCTTCCTTTCTATGCCTTGGGCTGTATTCCTTGATGGCTATAGTCGTATAGGTCGTTGGCCTGTCTGCGCGATAACCTTATCTTCGATCGTTGCTTCTGTGTTGATGAGGTCTCTAAGGATATTAGGGAGCTTAGTCGGGCAGCTAGGGATAGCATAGTTGAACCACTTGACCGGCAGCTCGACCTTTGAGGCCCTGAGATAGTGCTGTAGTTGCTCTTGGCTGGCGATTAGCTTATCGCGGATCGCTATGTTGATCGGGCGGATAGAGAATCTTATTGCTGTATTATGGATATCTGGTATCTCTGCTAGAGATAGGCCTAGGGCCCTACAGGTAGCCTCACGTAAGGCGAAGTTCCTTAGGCTTTAGGCCTATTTGTGATGCTCCTTAGGGACTCTTATGAGGACCTATAGGGGCTTTGCTTTTGGCTGCGGGCTTGTATTTGCTTCTGCGGGCTTGTTGCGGCTCTGTATACTTGGCTGGCCCGGCTTACTAGGGCTACTAGCAATAGCTGCCTAGGTCTTCGGGCTGTCTGACGTCTTAGCTGCCTGGCCTCTATAGATATGGCTCGTTAGGTAGGTTGGGATATCTTGGAATAGCTTCCCTAGTATTTGTTTCTCTTGCTGGCTAGCATTATTGATAATATTATCTATAGCCTGCGCTAGCTATTTGATTCCTTTGATGAAGATGCCGAGTTCGGAGATGAGGGGGTCCAGGGGCCCCTATCCTAGGGGCCCCTTTTCCCTCTGCTGGGACCTACCCGGGGCAGCTAGAGCCGGCTGCTTAGGGTATTCAGGCTGCGCTGTATGTCTTCGCTTTGTAGGCAAAGAGGGCATTGGTTCTTTAGAGAAGGTCTAGGGGCTACTATCTAGTATCATCTGGTATGCTAGATTATTCCTGTGTGGCGTGCCTGGCAGGGCGGCCGGCATAGCGGCCGGCGGAGGGGCCAGCGCGGCGGCCATAGCGGGCCCGAGCTATTGGGAGGTCGGCCGGGTCTCTCGGAAGCCTCTGTTAGGGAAATTGCAGTAAATTATATATGGGCACTAATACTAGGTGCCAAGAAAAAATAAATCAAGGGGAAGGTGTCATGGCCGAGATGGTCTTGGGGACGAGCATCTTCACTGGAGTGATGCGAAAGTCGAGTTGCCACACCAGGAACGAGAGCTCCGGGCTATTCGCGGCCTTCTCAAGAGGCCGTGGTTCGAGCGGCTGTGGTTGCTACAGGAGGTGCGCCGGGCGACTGCCGAAGTAACAGTTGTCAGTGGCTACAGCATCATGTTATGGAGCAGGTTTCTGGATGCCCTATACTGCTTGCTCGTCAAGGATATCGACAAGGCCATTGAGAGGAGGGAAGGCGAGACGAAGAATTACGACCTCTTTCCATTGTTAAACATGCACAATCGCCCCGAAAACTCGTTTATACCGCACCTTCTGCATCGGGCCAGTCACTGGCAATGCAAAGACGACAGAGATAGGGTCTATGCAGTTGTTCCCCTATCGAGGAGGTCTCTTGGCGAAGTCGGCATCATACCGGACTATGCTGCTCCCGTCTGGGATGTGTACAGAGACTGCGTTCTTCGATACATTGAGTTCTCTGGGAAGCTGGATATCCTCACCGCAGCCTCCCCGTCTACCTCGAGTTCAAGTTGGATCCCGTCCTTCAACAAAGAAGCGGAATTTGTCTTCATGAGGCTCCAGATGGCGTCCGGGGATCTCGCCGCTGACTGGACCTTCCTAGGCAACGGCAGCCTCGAGGTGGCTGGCGTGTACTGCGGCACAGTAGACCAGGTGAATGCCTTCTCCATGCTGACCAACCACCTCTCGGGCATCAAGTCCGAAGTCCAGAGAATTGCGCCGCAGAATGTGCGACATGGCACCTATGTACCGGATGCAGCATGATGGAGGCTTTCGCATCGACTCTCGGGTGTACTACCGAAGTCGAGCACAATCCGCCAAGCCAGGTGGCGTGGACCGCCCGTGAGATGGAGAGCTGGTTGACGGTTCTGCTGGGGTCAGAAAAGGATGAGTCTTGAGACGTGCGGATCTATGCCGGCCACGTTTATAATCACAGCCTCACCCGGGATTTCGTCTCTACACGCGAGGGATATATCGGCCTAGCACCGAAAGGTACACAGCCCGGCGACGTTATTTGCGTCCTTCTGGGCCTCGAATGTCCCATCGTGCTAAGGAAAACGGACCACGGAAAATACAGCGTCGTTGGAGCCTGTTTTGTCTACGGGCTGGGGCGAGGCGAGGCTGTTTACGGGGCGATGCCTGTGGGCTACACACCGATAGCGCATTATGAGGAGGGGGTCGAGCAATATGAGTGGTTGTATCGCAATGACGAGACCGGCGAAGTCACATCAACTCACCCGCGTCTGGCATCGGTACGTAGCCAACGAGTGAGGTTCGGGAGTGAAGGGTTCGAAATTAATCTACGAAGGGCTGAACGGGAGGAACTGGCTAAGCTTGGTGTGAGGGTGGAGGATTTTGAACTGGTGTGAAAGTTGTGGAATTGATGTCTGTGTGCTAGTTTGAGGTCTGTAAGAAGGAAGTCTTTGGGCCAAATATCAGGCTGTGAGCTCTGTGTCTAGCTCTCTGGCCTGGTGGATATTGCTGTTCGCTGGGCTATCCAGGAAGCTATCGTGGATATTAAATCTTGTGAGAGTACTTTTGAGAGTCTTGTATGCGACTTGGGGCCATGGCTGTTCCTGAGGGCCATACAATACAATGACTAAATTTCCAAGGCTCTACAGACCAGAAGCCACCGAGCATCAAGAGATAAAAGGCAGCCAGCCCTGCCTCGGAATGAGCCGATATGTGGAACAGACCCTCTCAGGGTAATTTGCAGGGCCTCCAGTGATTGGTGGAAAGTCAGCTACAGCACTCGATTCAACTCGGAAAACTCGGCCACTAACCAAAAATCGCGTCGTCTCATCCCTTCATGTTTGTTTCAGGTTACAGTCGCAAGGCGCTATAAGCCTAGAAGCCGAGTCTAGAAGCACTGGATCCGGAGGGCCTTCCCGTTCTTAGCCCTGAATCCGTAATGACGGGACGAGATACAGAAGAAATCATGTCACCAGCTCCTCTTCTTCAAACCACTACTTAAATATCTTCATTCCCTCTCCAAGGCCAGCCGTGTTTTAGTAGTTCATTCATTTTGCCATTCTGTATAATTCTCCCACCACTCTTATTCAGTCAATCATTTCAAACCAAAGTTCCATTCTACCCTCGTTTTTTCTTCGAGATGCAGCTGACTTCTCTCTTCCTCTCGGCTCTGCTCGCAGTGTCCGCTGCCGCATCCCCAACTCCCACCCTCAATAAGCGGGCGCAGACCATGTGCGGTAACTGGGGTACCGTGCAGACAGCCGGCTTCACCGTTTACCACAACAACTGGGGCGCCGGCTCGGCTACCTCTGGACGTCAGTGCACCACCTTTGACAAGGTCAAGAGCGGCAACTCTTTCGTCTGGTCGACCGAGTGGAGCTGGACCGGCGGGCACGGCCAGGTCAAGTCTTATGCCAATGTTGCTCTTGAGAAGGTCAACAAGAAGCTGTCCCAGATCAAGTCAATCCCCTCCAAGTGGACCTGGAGGTGCGTACATACTCAATAAGCTATGTACATGGTAACTCAGACTTTTTAGGTACACTGGCACCAAAATGGTCTCCAACGTCTCCTACGATCTCTGGCTTGCGCCGTCTGCTTCGGCCAAGAACCAGTACGAGATCATGGTCTGGGTAGGCGCCTACGGTGGTGCCGGTCCTATCAGCTCGACCGGCTCTGCCATTTCCACCGTCAAAATCGCTGGCAGCAGCTGGAAGGTCTTTAAGGGCAAGAACGGTGATGTCACCGTTTTCTCCTTCGTCGCCGCCAAGAACATTGGCAACTTCAACGCCGACCTGAACGAGTTCTTCAAGTACCTGACTTCCAAGCAAGGTATCAGCAAGAACATGGTTATCACTAGCCTCCAGGCCGGAACTGAGCCTTTTGAAGGTAAGAGTGGATTGCTGTTCGAGATGTGGTATAAAAACTAACTGTAGCAGGCTCCAACGCTGTGCTCAAGACCTCTGATTATACTATCAAGGTCAACACCAACTAGAGAAAAGCCTAGGAGAAGAACTGTCTTGTAGATTTTAGAGTATACACAAGTCTCTAGCTGGGCTGGAGTCTCTATTAATTCGAACTGTACATATATGCATTGCCTAGGTACCTACATAACTGCCTAATATGCGCCTTACTATCGGCCAGCATTCAAGATTACTTTTGCAGCCTTCAGCCGCAATCTAGTAGGTAGTCTTAGACGAAGCTTGTCACTGGCTTCAATCATGTTTGGCCTCAAATCGGCAGAGAGTAGCATTTTCCGCTGAGCTGTGATAGAACTGCATACTCTGTCCACAGAGTGATGGGGTCTTTGGCTCCGCATGAGCCGAAGACGTCAAAGAAGAGTGGCTGCGTGTCTGATTTACCAGATATCCAGGGTAGCTCAGTCACTAGGTTAGAGAATCGTCCCCTAAGCTTGGTAGAGGCGACCAAGACATTCATCCCAAGCCGGGCGATGGGTGAATAGGGCTTGGGACACATTTGTTGAATCGAGGGCAGCCCGGTTGAACTCTACAGCCTCAGGCGAGTTGTAAGTCTTGGCATGCTCTTCCGTGTATGTCCTGTTGCGGTCTACTAGGCGTAAGCCAGAACAATAGCTCTAGCACATTGACAATTTCTCTTGGAATGACTGGCAGATCTATTTGGCAGCTAGCCTTGATAACTTGATAGGAAAGATATAACCCATCATTACTCCCATCGGCAGACAACGTCATCATAGAGTACCCGCTCCCGCCGACTGCCAGGACCAACAGAGGAGCGACGCTTAGGCATCATGCGCTCCATCAGACGCCTTCGCATGATTTCATCTTCCTCTTTTTAATCTCGATCTGAATGCGACGTCGTTCGACACGTTCGTCAACTATCACTGGTCGTGGGCCGATTGTGGCATAGGGCAAGGCGTTAGGGGCAGTGTAGGGAGCGGTCCAGGTCTGGGGCGGCGTGCGAGGAACGGGCGGGCTGTCGACTATGACAATACGCTCACGGCGAGAGCCCGATGGGGAGTTCTCGCGGTTCGAATCCCGCACCTTGTTCCCATCGACGTAGGTAGCTGGGGCGCGAGTCTTCCGTCGAAGGTTTTGAGGACGTGGGGTTTCATCTTCAGCGTCGGCCTCGAAAGCATCATCTAGATAAGAAGGGGCCGGGGTTGCAAAGGCATCTCCAGCGATCGCTTTCTGTGGAGGATTCTCGCTCCTGCGTGCCTCGAAAGCCATGGGTACACTTGCAGATCCCAAGTCGTGCTGGTGAGCCTGGCTATCACTTGGTCCACCAGCATGGCTCCAGGTCTGAGGCGCCGAGGCTGTAGATGCTTGGGTATTAAAAGTTGCACCCGGCCTCGGGGGTATTTGGCCGAATGCAGGGCCATCGGAGGCATCCTCGTAGGAAGGCGACGGATATCTGAGTCTATCGGCCGGGACCCTGGCGGCGGTTCAAATCTAGCACCTTTTTTCCATTGACGTAGACACCCGATGGTCGCTTCATCCTGGAGTCTTCCTTCTGATTTGTGGAAGACGTAGAACCTATCAACGGCGCACCCGGCGGCGAAGTTGCTTGGCTAGCCGAGTCAGTGCCATCATCATTGACTGGATTGTGATCCCCATCCCCAATTTCGACTCTTGGGTTGCTGTCAAGGTCAATCAAATGCCAGTACCAAGTGACCAAAGTACGAAGTATGAATAGACCTACGTTTCAGAGCTTGAATTATTTTTGATCGGATCGTGGCTGAATGCGCAACCTTGATCCTCGTATCGGCAGCGACCGTAGATGAGGACGTTTCGACAGGGTATATCCTTCTCCTTGGGCCCGGCCCCCTGCTTCGCCTGGCCGGTGGACCGTGGCAGGAACTGATTCAACTCTTCCAGGAGATCGGGAGCGGAATGAAAGAGTGTGCTAACTTGAGCGTAAACGTCATCAATGGGTGTTTGTTCGCGCTGATGGGTCTGGAGAATCTCAAGGAATTCCTTGTAAACCTCTGGCTGGTCCTGAAAGCGATCCTTGGAGATCATTAGTCCACCGCGCCTGAATGGAGAGTCGTGCGGCAGAGGTAGACTTACCCGGAGCTTGTCCACAAACCTCTTAACGTTGTTGAACTCGGCGGGACCGCGGCTCTCAATATTTTCCTGATTGAAGGAATTAACATTCTTGTTGCCTTCGATAATAAAGGTTGGCTTGGAATCAGCAGCTTCAGCATTGGCAGGCTCTGGCCCGGCTGTGTTATCAACCTGGTCGTGCCCGGGTGTCTCGTCTTCAGGAAAATTCGCCCTATCGACCCCCTCTAGGTACTCTACAAGATCCAGTTCTCTAACTAGGTGAGACTGTGCCGTCGATTTAGGCTCTGGATCCTCATTTCTCATTGGACGGCTGACCTCGGCGTCTTGTCCAGCAGTGGCTGCCCGGACATGAGTAGCTTCAGCATTGATGGGTCGTTTCGTGGCCGTGTCGTCAACTTCGTGAGCAGCTTCAACATCGACAAGCCCTTGCACAGCTGCGTTATGATCCCCCCCCTGTGAAGATGTCTCGTCTATGGGAACATTCGATAAATTGGCGCTCTCTGGGTCCGTTGGAATATCCAGATTTGTAACTGGGGGAGCCTGTGCCGTCGGTTCGATCGGTGTTTCAGGTGCCTCGTCTGTCTTTGTAAAGTCCACCTCGCCGTCTTGTCCGAGAGTGGCTGCCTGGACATGATCGGCTTCAGCATTCGCAGGTCGTTGTGTGGTCGCGTCGCCAGCTTCGTCCTGCCCAGATGTCTCGCCCTCGGGAGCTTTCGACGAAGTGGCCACCTCCCGTTCCATTGGAAGATCCGAGCTGTCGTCTGTTTCATAAACCACTATTCTTGCCAATTGCTGTTGCAGCATCGACTGAAGAATTGGATCATCATCAACAGTCGCAGACGATTCTTTGAAAACCATGGTATCAAAAAACAGACTGGCAACCCGGGCGTCATTGTCGCTTAGATCCAGCTCAAGGTAAACATCTCCCAGAAAGTTGACTGAAATACCTTGAGTCAGCTGAGGGGTCCAATGCTCCCAGAAGCTTCCTGCTCCATCTCGAAGCATCTGCTCCTTTTCTTCCTCCAACTCCCTAAGGGTACTTCTGCTTCGTGGTCGTGACCCGTCAATGCTGTTGTTTCCCTCTCCAACATCATCTGGAATCTCGTCTTGGTAACTTGGAAGTGATTTGAGGGCAAGGGATCTCAGGTGCCCAGCGAGGTGATCCTCGAGACGGCCGTCGACCTCGGACTCTTCTCTTCCGCATAGTGGGCACGACGGAAACAACTTGCTTGCCTTGCGGCTATTCCTGTTTGCCATGACACGAAGCTGCCTGTCGCTGAGCTTGTTGTCGTGGACCTCCCGCATGTGCCGCATGTACTCCTCGAGGGTGGCGAATGGGCCCATCTCACGGTGAGAAGAACAGCGCCAAATCTTTCCGTGTTGATACAAGTGGCCAAGCCATTCATCGCTGTGAGTATATAGAACATCAGCCTGATCGCAATCCTCAAAAAGACAGACGTAGGGATCTAGGTCATTCTTGACGTGGTTTCTGGCATGCAGATTAGCATAGTCCTAAGATGATCCTACAACTACTCACTGCCACTTTCGTTCATCAAAGACTTCGGCGGCTGGAAGAGCATAAAGGCAATACGGGCAGGTGATCTCTCCGATTGCTCGCAAGTCTGACTCCAGTAGCTCCTGAAGACTCGGCTCCGTGCTCGTCCCCGCTGCCTCGACTATTCGTTGACTTTTGAGTTTCTCATACCTCCGTTTGGCAGCGAAGCCAGGGGCGGGTGGGTAAGTCAGGACCTGGTGTTTAACCGAAGCGATTGTCCTGCTTGCTGAAACGATGGATGGGCTTGAAGAGACTATCTTGAATTTCTCAGGAGCTAAAGTGGTGGCGCTTCTGACTTGTGAGGGCGCCACTATGGTCGTGGGCCTCTCGGCAGCGACTTTTTCGTCTTGCTGTTTCGACTTGACTTGCACTGAGGATACTGCTCCTGATTGAGCGTCAGGTAATGTGACAGACGCTTGAGAAATGGTATTTTCAGAAAGGATAGAAGTGTTGCCTTGACGATGTCTCCGGTACAAGATCCTTTTTCGTCTAAGAAGCATCGCCCGAGCAAGCCTCTGTCGGATGGTTTCGCCGATACCGGGAAACCAATCGCCGATGTGATGTTCAAAATGGCTAAGCAGGAGTGGCTCGACATCTCTGCCCTCGTCGTCTTTGATTTGGAAATTGCTTGCCTTGAGCACTTGAGTGTCTTTGCTGGCCCGACGAATTGTGTTGGAGATCTTATTTAGGCGAGTGATCTCTGCGGCGATGTCAAGAAATGATTGCCCCAGCCGCTCGTTGGCCACAGCAGAGACATCTATCGTCGAAGATTCTCCCAACTTGGCAAGCTCGCGCGAACCTATTCTTGTCAGCTGATTTTACTCGGGACTGGAAGGTAGAGACTAGGGAAGCAAACTTACAGGTCTGGACACGGTAGTTGAGGGACTCCAGCAGACCAGTCACGACGCTTTGCACTTCCGTAGCGTATCGCAAGCGATGATCCATGGAGGCCGACCCTGGGGCGAATACTCCGATGCTAGTAGCCCAGCTGGAGAACCTCGCAAGTTGGTCCTCAACCATCGAGACCTCTCGCGGATGGACTGAAGACGCCTTGAAGAGGCATTGCTGGAAAGTTTCCAGGCACTGGTTGGCCGAGGCGGCCACAGTCGGTCCCTTCGGCTCCGGGCTGGGTTCCGAGTCCGCCATAGTGACCAGCCTGCCGAATCTACGGTTGCAGATAGAACCTAGAGCGTTCTCCCGGTAGCCAGGCCTGTGTTACAGCTCGGAGTGAGTGATGTTGATGCGGATCGTGCCGCAGTAAGCGTGCTTTTAGCCGCATTCCAACGCTTGCCCAATAGTAGCCATGATGGTTGTCGCAAATGCGGGGCACGATTAGGCATCGAGGTAGAGGTAAGAAGTGATTGGTAAGTTCGACGAGGGGACACTAACAGATGATAACTGATCTAGCTAACAGCTGCTACAAAGAATTCGCTACAATAAACCACATATTATAACTTGAGCTTCAAATAGTCCAACAACTATCATAGTCTCAACGACAACCCCCAGAGAGGTTTTCAATGTGATTCTTGACCATTCAGTGGTGATTATTCCTACTTACCTGTTACTGTCTGGTATTATCCTCTTCCAAGGACTCAGCTTACCAATGCCCCACCTCGACTCAGCCGCACCTGATACACTCTCCTCTCAAGCTCACCACCATGCGCGCGCGCGACACTCTCGGCGGTACTCAAGTCCTCCAGCCGGCTCCGGCGTGGTCACCAGAGCTTCTCAAAGGCGTGCGGCTGGGGGTTAACGCGATGGCCATATCCTCTGACCCCAAAGATGGCGCCGGCAACGAAGCCCACCTCCTCGATACAGTGGGAACCGTCCTACAAATGGCCAAAATAGCTCGAATCAACGAGACCAATGAAGAGGTCAAAGTCTTCTACAGCCATCTGAGCCTGCACTGCTTCAGACTGCAAGAACACTTGACTCGCGCACGGCAGGCATTGTCTCGCCTCAATGGAGAACTGGTCAGCCAGGCTCTGGGCCACCTCGGCTCCATGGTCCCTGAAAGCGGCCTGCACGAACTTCCTACATACCCTGTCACGCCAGAGTTTCGTCTCAAGATGCTCTACATTTACTGGGATGAGGCAAGAAGGCGACATGACGAGGCAGAACTCGATTTCATCCACCGGTGGTTGAGGCCTGGTGTTTCCGAAGAGCAGAGAGACGAGGTGGATAAGGCGTTGGAAAGTTGCGCGGATGAACTCGACAGGCAACAGCCGGAGCAACCCTCCCTCAAATCCGTTCACAAATATGCCTCTCCTGAAATTAACGAACCCCCATACGCCGTCTGCAAGGCAGCCAAATCGATTTACGACGCATTGGTGAACTGCAAGGGCTGCTCATGCCCCGACCAGCATGACTTCAAGGCCAAGCTCGAACTGGGAACATACCGGAGCCCTGCCAAGAAACCAGTGGTCAAATCTATTCGGAGGCGGATTAGAAGAGGCCGCGGCGATGATGATGCGAGTGAAGGCCTTGAATTAGACATGTTTCTCTCCATGGAGCGAGATTGGCACGAGGTTCGCGTTCAAACAGTCAAGGAGAGGGTCGTTCGGTTTGACCCCCCGGTGGACGAGGTTTCATCTCGTGGGAGCAGCATCATCGAACAGTATGCAAAGGTGGAGAGGCTATGCAGGCCAATCATCAAGACAAAAACAAGGGCACTGCAGCGACTTGTCCTGAGGCTGAATAGTGGCGAGCTTTTCGAGATTGGCTTCGAGAAGAGTAACTTCCAAATCGACCACAACGCTGAGCCAATCTCTCTGTCGCAATGCTTCGAGGACAAACAAGATTTTTTTACGGAGAAGACTAAGAGAATTCTCTCGCTCATTATCGGCTACACGGTTCTCCATCTTCACGGTACTTCGTGGCTCCAGCCTGGATGGGGGTCATCGAATATCAAGTTTTTCCAGACAATATCTTGCAAGACTCCCTTGCGACCTTTTATCGAAGCTCAACTGCCCAAGGCTGGTCCCGACGCTCCATCCCATGGCTTTCAATCCATCGGAGACGATGCAGAGGACGATGATGACGAGCTAGATTCAGGGCATTGCTGTCCGGAAGTGGTGGCTCTCGCCGTCGTCTTGATGGAGGTGTATTTCGCCAAGCCCTTTAAAAGACTAGCCGCCATGCATGATATCCAACTAATCGAGACCAAGAGCGGCCGTATAACCCTCATGGACGTGGACCAGGTGTTCGAGGGAGATGAGGAAAACGAGGAAAGATGGCGATCCCAGATCCCCGAAGATTCACCTCTTCTGGAGGCAATCGATAACTGCCTGGACGCAGAGTTGTGGGAGGATGATGAAGGACAACCCCTCGACAGCGCAACACTAAGGTCATGGATGTATCAAAAGGTTGTCCGGCCACTCGAGCTTGACCTAACCAATGGCTTCCGCAACATTCAATTGGATGACGTCGACCAGTATGCCAGGAATCTAGACTTTGGAAAATGGGGCCAGCCCATGTCCAGCCAAGAGTCAGATAGCCGCACCGGTCTGTTGTGTCCCCGGGAGGTGATGCCTATTCGCTCTCCGTCACCCGGGCCATTCGCACTACTTTCTCCAGGCCAGTTTGCTATTGGGGCTGACGGCTGGAAATATATGCACCACTCTTCACGCCTGCATTCTTTCGCCTCGATTTCGACTTCAGATATGGATTCACTGTCGAGCCCCGATTTTGAGTACAAGGTGCCCCAGTTCTTTGACGACCAAGTTGGTGACGGGGAGCATTCTGCGGTAGAGTAAGTACCCTAACCCCCAGTATGAATGTTGATATCCAGGATACAGCTGCTGACACTGTAATTGATAGGACCGGGAAGTACATAAGATGGAGATCCGAGTACGGAAAGGTCTATAAGAAGTTCATTAGTAGCTATCTTCGGGGCCCTCCATCACAACCAGTCAAGATCGCGGTTCTGGACACAGGCATTGACCGAGACCATTTCGTCTTTGAAGCCCGCGAGGATAACCTCAAAGGCAAGCGGAACTATTACAACGAATCTCAGAAGAACGTACTAGATACCCATGGACATGGGACCTTTACCGCGAGCCTTATTCTGGACTATGCTCTAGATGCTAGTCTCTACATTATTAAAATCGCCGATAAGGAGAATACAAGACCAGATGCCAAAATAGTGGCAAATGTGAGTAGCAATGAGGGCCGTCTCCGCATTGTCACAACGCTTATAGTGACGCACACAGGCAATCAACCACGCTGTCGATAAATGGGATATCGATATCATCTCCATGTCGTTTGGGTGGCCGTCTTCCGACTTTGATGGTTACGAAGCTCTTCAAGCTGCAATCGACAAGGCAATTTCCAGAAAAGTACTCGTTTGCTGCCGCCGCCAACTCTGGCGGCCGACTAGGCCGGGCATACCCTGCCAGCAGCTCACAGGTCATCTGCGTGCACTCGACCAATACAAACGGGAGCGCGTCCGACTTTAGCCCAACAGCCGAGCCCAACGCAATCAACATTGCCACGGTCGGCGAGTCAGTCCAGTCGGCGTGGCCCATGCTGCTCTGCCAGAGCACCAACGCAGAGTGCTTGATGTCCCGGTCCGGCACGTCGTACGCGACTCCCATTGTCGCTGGTATGGCAGCGTTTCTGCTGCAGTATGCGCGTCTGCATCTCTCCGAGGGCGAGGCTCTGGCGCTGAAGCGGAGGGAGAAGATGGAAGCCCTTCTGAGGAGGTGCGCCGTGCGAGGGCCGAGTTACCAGCCTAGGGACGAATACTTCTTTGTTCATCTGAGTTTGGATAAGCATAATCTGTTTGGAGGGGAGTTGGATTGGGTTAGTTACGAGATTTCGAGGGCACTGAAAACATAGCAAGCATATCCGGAAATATACTGCAATATAACTCGACGCACACAACTATCTTCACCTTGGCCCCTCCTTCAAGTTGTAAAAGACCAACCATGGGTGTTTTGCTACCCGCCATCAGTCGTCATCAGAGTCTTCCTCCCTCGGGATAGCACAGAAAACCACTTCCTCGTCATCCATCAGCTCCTCCGCGTCAAACCCTTCAGCCCGCGCATCCGGCTCTTCAACCTTGAGCACAGATAGTTCCGGATCCTTCACGTCCTCCTGTTCCTTGTCGAGCACAGCTCCCTCGCGGTATTCCTCCTCACTCAGGACCTGGGCCGTCGCCTCGCCTGCCCAGACCTTGCTCACACGGAACGCAAACACAAAGTCACTACTACCCTCCCACTTCGTACTTACCTTGTTGCCTACCTCGCCCTCCACTCCGGGGCCGCCGCCGATGGGGACAGCCCCAGCAGTCCATGTGGTAGCGTCTACTTCCATACCAACAGCGCTACCCACGGTGCGAGCCTTGAGTGTGTTGGCTTGGGCACCTGTGACGACCTTGAGACCCGTTATGATGTAGACTGGCTTGCGGTACTTGGAAAGCTCCAGGAAACGACGGACATTCTTGGCTTCGATACATGTCTGGATATATGACGGTGTTGGGATGAACTACGTAGTCTCGAGAGTTTCGAATACAAACGTCTCCTCGTCACTAACGTTGTGAACATGAGTGTGTCCACAAAGGCGTGGTCACTACCTACCTCCTGTCTATCTCAGCGCCAACATCGACGCCGAAGCCGAGAACGCTGAGAAACTTGGTCAAGATGGAGAACTTGCCGCGTCGCAGCTTCTCCTTGGTGTACTAGACGCTCTTCTTCTTTGTGCTCAAGACATCCGAGTCCTTGGGCGGCGGAGAGCAAAAGAGGGGTCGATGGGGGTTCTTGACCGACATGATGACATTGCCAAGCCTGATTGGACCGCCCGGCGGGTAATCCCAGGTTGGTGCGTAGAAGAAGAAGAATTCTCGGTTGGCCATGGTGTTTGTCGCCTCTTTTGTTAGTTCTTCTGTACCGTGGGTGCGTCTGTTTGCTTAATGGTGTTCCACTGGATGCGGCGCGAGGCTGAGGCTGCATGCAGTGTTGGGCACGCAGCTGGGATGGTAGGGCTTACTTATGACTGAGAAAAACGCGCAACGCCGCATTCTCAGCCACCGTGTGCTATAAAACGCCCAATCAAATCGATTCTTATCCACGGTTGCCTGCTTATTGGGTCGCCCTGTTGGCCTCCAGCCCAGTACAGGATATTTTTACAAATGGGCCGCAGAGGGGGTGACCCTCCTGCCAGACGCCCACTAGGCTAGGCGTCCTTTGCGATGATGGCATACCACAGCTCATGTTTCTACCAGTACCAGAAGGCTGAAGAGATCAGTTCGTCAAAGTCCTCTAACAGAGGTCAATCAGCACTGTCCATTTCAGTTCGCGACACAGGGTATTCTGACCGTTGGCATGTCGAGAATAAGGGTGTGACAGCGGCCACAGCCTGCTTCAACCTGGGCTCGGTGTGTCGCTCAGCCTGGATCAGCCCAGTAACCACTCATGTTTTCTGCCATTTGCTTGACTAGTTGTCTTTAATGGCGTGCGTCCGTTACACAACATCTTTCTTGGATATTCATGGTGGGGTGTCCCCGGTGCAAGGCATGATTTAAGGAATTTTGGGTGGGACTTTGTTGAGGGGGAGGATGGACGCCTCGCGTGGAGAGTTTGCAACAATCTGACGGCAAACAGTGAATTTCGGAACTACAGGATCAAGTGGAAGAAGGACGTTGTGCCCAATGTCGACGATGAGAGCGCAGTTGGCACCGGCGAAGGATTTCTTGAGTTGCTGGGCCCTGGATGCATCGTCGTGCTTTGGGCGAGAGCTGAGGTAGGCCTCTGGGTATCTCTCGTTGTACACATTTACTGACCTCACTCGCAGCAATCTAAATCGGTCAACAAAGTTGAAGCGGCGACTATTGAGATTGAGTATGATTTCTTGTAGAGGTACACGTTGCCCATCGGGTTGACTTCTTGAGCGGGACATGTCTTTTGAGGTTCACCGATGGCTTGTATCTAAGGCACTCAGTTTCGAGAAAAGTCACTTCGATGCTTATAAACACAGCAAAGGAGGCATTGGGACAGTGATAGAGAACATAGTTTTCAACATTTCATGTGACATTGAACCTAATCCTGCATCACGCCGCAAAGCCCCCAAATGAAACTTGTAGGGTGCATCCAAACTCAACCTTGATCACAAGCAGTCAAGTTATAAATAAGCCCTGCCTCTCCAGATTTTTGACGGCAAGATTTCCTTCGCCATCATTCATCACTTCTCTAGGGGCTAGCATTCAACAACAGTCGACACCATGAGGCCAGTCACACCCTCACTGTTGGACGACATAGTCGAACGGAAGGAGATCTGTATCCTGAGCTTGACGCGCGTCACAATTCACTTTGTCAGCTCTCTTGTCAACCACTCACCTGGCAACATCGCCACGAAGCAAGGAAATAAGCGACTACCTCTCGAGTTGTGGAATATGGTTATTGCCTGGGCGGAGATGGATCCGAAAAGCGACAACTGTTGCCTCGTTCAGGTACAATCTCTGGAACAGGATGGGGCCAAGCGTATGCTGTCTTGCGCCCAAATTACAGAATGGAAACGATGCGGCCTTTTGGAGACGGAGCGTGCGGCTGATGAGTACCGCAACTATCTCCATCGCCCCGGTGAAGGAGATGACCCAGAACGTCCCTTTGCTCTGCCAGATACAAGCAATTCGGATTCCCTGATCATGATCAAAGAATCATTGCTGAACCCCGAGAACGAGATTCTATTCTGCCGCCTCGACGTTTACGATGTGCTATCTCGCATTGAACATGGCGACTGTTCCTTCTGCAAGGGCAAGCGATGGGTTGACTATTATGGGGAGCATGGAGGTAGCAGGTTCTATGGTTATACTTGCTCTTCCCCAAGCTATTGGGCGCGATCCGATGATTCGACCATGGGATGTCCTCTCTGTATAGGGCTTGGGAGATGCCCAATTTATGATGGGCCCCGGACCCCTCAAAACGAAAAGCAAGAAGAAGAGCTTGAGGCGGAGGAGAGATACGATGAAGAGGTCAAGGAACGATTTGAGGACCTGGTGGGTACCTTCATATTTCTACGACTGGGAATAAAATAGCCTAGAAACGCTCAGTCAGACTGAGGTAATTCGCAAATCGATCTAGAACTTTAGTTTCCCTCCCAAGTTTGTCCAACAACATCCCAGTACCTCGCCTCGTCGTGTCTGGCGTGGGCCACATGACGCGAGCCGTCAAACTTCTCTCGTCTGACCTGAAAGCCCTGCTTCTCTGCTTCAGCTGCATGCGACTCGATCGCCTTGTAGTCGACCAAGGTATCTGTCTCGCTGTAGATGTAGGTCCGACGTATCTCGTGTGGATTCTTGCTCTCCTTGTCGTTGTGCGTCTTGGCCCAGACGGTAATCCAATCCTTGGTCCATCCGACCGCGATTGCCGATATCCAAACGATGCCGACAAGGTAGATCACAGGTGTTGCTAGGAGGCGCTGCACGCCGGAGAGGCCGACTTGGAAAAAAGCAACCAGGCCGCTCACTGACGCCTCACCAGGGCATGAATCAAAGATGGTGACATGCGGGGGAAGATGAGGACTCTCATTCTCGCCAGCCGATGAGGCATACGCGTCGTAGAGGTTTGAGATGCTGGAAGAACCACCATTGGAGAGCATGTGGATAAGAAGGCTCGGGCTTGGTGATGAAGAGGACGTGTCGGCGGGCAAGCACGCCTTGACCGCAGGGACCATGGGTTGCACAGCCTTTTTGAGAAGTGGGGGATTGAAGAGAATCTTGCTCGTACTCTTGACGAGGAGGATAGGAGAGGATGGATAAAGAGTCTTGTACTTTTCGATGTATTTGGCAATGTGGCCATCCAATGCATTAGTCCAGCTCGCAACAATGATGAGCTTTGGGTGAGCGGGATCACCGGAAGAGGCAGACGATGACGGGCGATGGAGAAAGAGCTCAGGCGACAGTTTCTCCATCGATGAGAGAGGCTTTTCCTTTGCTGGCTTGGTGTTAGAGGCCATCTGGATTGATTAGAGCGTGTAAGGCGTGGTTGTTGTGTCCGCTGCTTCCAGCCGTCAGAAAATCGCGTGGTATATATACCCGCTGACGCCTGTGACCTGCTTAGTGCTTACACCCATGAGCCAGGATGAGGCGCACCTCGTAAGATCCTTTCCAAAATTGATGGGAAGGATTTCTATCGGCCAGTAGAAACTGTTTCTCAACAATGGCGTGGTGGACTCTGTAGGGCTAGATGCACATACATCCGAGCCTACAAATGAACGGGCTCCTCATGACAGTTTCTGACAACACCGTAGTAGAAAAGGATTGTGGCTGGGCTTGCCAAGTAACACCATGAGCAACCATCTAGCCGACGGGCCGCCGGGGTATTTCTCTTGACCAACAAACAGTTTCCAGGCTCGGGGGCCGTCTTAAACCGGTGATTATTCCCTCGACGTTGGCAATGTTGGTGATGTCAGCAATGGAACAAATACAAGGCGACTTTGGCGGCCACCTGTTCATAAAAAAAAAAAAAAGACACCAAGTCAACCCTCTAGACTTACCTAGTTATCAGCGCAAAAAAGCATCTAAATATTACCTAAAGAATATAACATAATTATAGAAATAATTTAAGAAGATTATAAGAAAATACTATTGTTTTTATAATTTAATCCCTTAGTTCAATTATTATCACGCTAAGTTTATCGTTTCTGCCATCTTCACTAATGAGTGCAGGTATCTTAACTGTTTTTTATGACCACTTAGCGGTCTCTAATCGCGGCGAATATGGCAACTTTTGCCCGCCCATAGGTGCGAGACTCTATCGAATCGATGGTGAATGTGTCTCAGTCTAGCTACGGCTCGTCATGCCTATCATGAACATGTTCCTAAACCCAGTGCCAGCGCCGGCCTCAAACATCACGTTTCCTAAGTCACAGCGACAACGAAAGATCCAAATGCACTGATTCAAGAAATCCTTCTTCCTCTGTGAACCCCCCGCCAGGCATCCCTGCCTTCTTCGCTGGGCACCTCAAACATCTTCCGCCTGTCTTGGATAGATCCTGAGCTTCTTGTGTCGCTATGAGTTGTATCAGGCCCTGAAGACCCGTTACCCTCGCTGCTAATGGAAACAGGAGTATCGACTCTTCTCGAAATCCCAGCCAAGCTGGGTGGCTTCTTGGTAACGCCCGGTTCAAGTGGTCGAATGCAGCTATTGGCCGGCTTTGGTAGAGGGCTCTTCTCCGGGAATGGGGCGGAGTAGCTACCTAAGGAGACGCAATGTGAGGCCATGGGGGAAGATTTGGGTGAAATGAAGGCAGGGGACTTTGTGGATAGGACAGTGAATTTTGGCCAGAGTCTGGACCAATGATTGTAATTCCCGTGGTTGTTGCATCGAGCGGACTATGTGACTTTTGGGGCTCCGACGAGTCGCTGGATCCCTGTTGTTCTCCTTTGGGAGATTCTCCCCTCTTTCCCCTCAGCGGAATGTGTTTCCAGCTCCTAGAGATATGGCCAGAGGCCTCGGCCACATGAGTGATCAGTTTTACTGCCAACCCAACCTTTTGGTCCCCTGTGAAGGCCCCCACATCCGCCAAGGCACCGCCCACACCCTCAAGGGGGCTTCGTCACGTAGTTGTCCTCTCGCTTGGTTCGCTCTTTAATCTCCTTCCTGAGCCAGTCAACGGTGGTCTTGAGTGTTCCCTGCATGTCACCGAGGGCAGCCATCTTTTCCTTGATCTCTTCCGAGATGGTGCATATTCCGTCTTGATTTTCCTTTTCTGTCTAGGCAAAATGCTCGATGAGCTCTAGCTATATTACGAGGACAGCATGGGAACGATTCACAGCCTCGATTTCGTTATCGTGGCGGCGGAAAGAATTGGAAATGTTCTCCTTCACCTGGTTAATGGCACCTTCAACAAGACGAGTCAATTTGTCCTTTGTAATATCAGGCAGAGTTTCTGCGACCAAGTTCGCTGATACGACACCGAGCAACTCTTTGGCACACACCGCTGCCGCCAACGCTGCGTATTCATGCCAGTCTCCGTTCTTGTGCCCATCTGCATAGACCGAGATGCTTCGGATAAAAATGCTCTGGGTTGTTTGCATCACAAAGGCGGCTTCCATTGTTGGTATCGATGACGTCTCCGTCGGGCACAATAGCAAAGAACGCAATGATAAATACATGGCAGCATCAAAACCCAACTCCGTAAGACGCCGTAACCTTAATAAAATCAAAGTTCTATGGCGGCAGCCAAAGGCGGCTTCCATCCTGAAGTAGATTATGTTTTCCCCGTCCGCCAGTCGATCGTGCTGGGCAGCGTCCCCGAGGACTGGGTGGGCGGAGCCAATAACGTCGGCATGTACCTTGACTAGTTGACCTTTGCGGTGTTTCTCATGTCAGACCGTAGACAGCCACACTGATAGCCGGTATGTTAGGCACTGCTTTTAAAAAGTCGATCCTCCCTTGGTCGGACATATGTTTCTTCCTCGTAGCCTCGATGGGCGACGCTCTCGATGGCATACTGAAGCGCTGGTCGACCCCAACTAGTGATGGCGGTCCAGAGCTCTCCAGGTGGCTGCTTTGGAAGACCGCAAAGATGTTCACCAGTGTGGAGATCTCTTGATATATTAGAGAAGATAGCAGGGAGACCTTTATAGTATCATCAGTGTATCATCAACTCTTTAGGCCTTACTTTGATACATCGTAGGTAATTTACTATCCCTACAGCATTCTCCTCCGAGGGAAAGCTGGCTGAAGCCAAGGACTACATGTCTACAGAAGTGGACTGACGATTCCGGGGTTATGCCTGCGCTCACCAGAGTCAGTAGCTTGTAGATCAGGTTGTTGAAAATGCTGCTCGAAACAGGCATTGGGTTGCTTGTTAAGATCCTCTAGCCTTTCCTTTTAAAGATACAAAATGCTCAAGGGCTGCTATTCCAAATCGGCGGCTCTGATTCCAGCCAATCGTTCTTGTGTTGTCAAACGATGTGCTGGAAGTCTCGTACAAAAGAACTCGAATCCTACCGCTGGCATAGCCATGTTGCCGACCGCCTCCTTCCTAATCAAAAGGGTGTGACAAGCAATCAGAAATGCAGTGTCGGTTAGTAAGCATTGCGGCTGATGTTGGGTGCCTTTCTGACAGCCTGATTTCAGCTTGCGGCCTTTTTTGAACAACTCATCAGTCCAAGACCGAGTCAGTCGCTCCCATCAAACTCTCAGTGGCCACAAAACAGGCGCTCATACTTGAATCTGTTCACTTTGAACCCCCTTTGTCATCCAAGTCGTGGGCATGCGGCTCCTTCATACCACAAACCTTGAGCTCGTATCCTTCATTGGAAAACCAGTTCAAGAGCGGCCTCCCTATGCCATCCTCTCCCACACATGGAAGGATGATGAATTCCTCTTTGAGGAAGCTCGAAATGGTATCCATCAGCACTTACAGAGTCCCAGGAGAGGCCTGCGGAAGATCATCAATGCCTGCGAGAAGGCGAAACAGAACAACCTAGACTACATCTGGGTCGATACTTGCTGCATCGACAAATCCAGCAGCGCAGAGCTGTCCGAGGCTATCAACTCTATGTTTAAGTGGTACAAGGAGTCGGCGAACTGCTACGTGTTTATGGACGATGTCACGCTCCAAAGCGATGGAACCATGCGAAACTTTGACGACAGTCGCTGGTTTACTCGCGGCTGGACCTTGCAGGAACTCATCGCCCCTCACGGACTCTTCTTTTTCGACCGAGAGTGGAATTACATGTGCAGCAGGGATCAAATCGCTTCCAGGCTTGAGGAGATTACTGGAATCACTCAAAGCATCTTGCAGAGGGCACACATCTTCCCCCCTCGCGAGATTCGTCATCTTTGGAGCCACTCTGGATCTGCATAGTGGTGCCTGGGATACGGCGACGACGATGAAGTCAAGACGGAATTGATGGAGAAGCCCATCTCGAGAAAAATGGGATGGGCAGCTAACCGAAGCACAACCCGCCCAGAAGACACATCATACTGTTTACTGGGTTTGTTCGACATCAACATGCCTCTTCTCTATGGTGAAGGTGAAAACGCCTTCTGGCGGCTTCAAGAGGAGATCTTGAAAAAAAAGTCCAGACCAATCCATCTTGACTTGGACAGAGCACGGTGTAAAACTTCATAAGCCATATCTCCCCGAGATGCCGTCTGCATTCCAGTTTGCAGTCCGACGACCAGAAAAGACGTTCATCGAACGAGGCGATATCATCGCAACAGCCAGGGGCCTAGAAATCGACGTCCTGCTCGGGCCCTGCACTACTCGCAACAAGCAAAATTCGAGTCCCATATCGGAACGCCAACAATTTATGGCCATTCTCAGCTGTGCTGTCGCTCCGGATCCTCTTCCCCGGGTTGCTATTTTCGTGGAGCCTCTCACTCCGGGGCTCTGGATACAGCATACACGAGAGTCCACAATTACCTTCTGATCCAGTTGCACCCTGCAGCTGAACCTTTGATCTTAGCAAGTGCTTTCGAAGATGGAATTGAGGAAGTCAAGCACCTAGTGGGTATGCGCCACTTCGATCAACTGTCGCTGATGTCAGGTAAGGCATACTGATCTGTGAATTCCAGTTGATTATGATCCTCGAAAGCTATCACCAAGCCGTATTCTTCCTGCCGCCATTAGGCCTATGAGAGATCATTTCAAGCAACGGCCAGGGGTGTATATCGTGGCCCCAGGGATCTAAAAGGTTAAGATAAACGTAACGCAGTGGAAGCCGAGTGATGACGCCATGATTTCAAACGAGCAGTCCAGTTCTCGGGGGAAAGGCGTTGGCACCCTAAGCGTTGGAGGAGCCTGGTATCTAGGAAATGACCATTCTGGCTTCTTTGTCTTATGGGGTGTTCCCCCGTTCTCGGCTGATGGGGATTTTGTAACCTGGACTGAGACTTGGGGGTCGTTCCTACAAGGAAACCTTTCGAAGGCTAGTCCAAGCAGCCTGAAGTGGAACATCTTGGAGGAAGCTATGGAGCAATACCTGGGAAAATACACAGGGACTCTATCAACATATATTTCAGAGCCTGGTTTCAAGGTCAGGGTAAATGTCAAGACGACCGAATTTCTGGGGACGAAAACGTATAGGGTCATTCTAGATATTGATGGATGGGGGGACAGTCCAGTATCTATTGTTAACTACCTACAAGTGGTAGCTCCTACCTGGACATGAGTTTTGCCAACCCGAACGGGCCTCATAGATGTTTTCAGAGCTTTAAACGCAATTTGAATACTTGTTTGTTGAATGAAGTGGAGTTTTTGTCTGCCTTCTAGTTGCTTTGTATCATCGACGGTCGGATCAAGACTATCATATCAAGACGGTTTGCTGTCGCCATAGAAGGTTTAAATAACTAGGTTACGGTGTTTTACGGTATTAGGTTTTAATGCCGCCATGTATTGATAACTGTGTCTTTTGCCGGTATGGCCGATGACCTCTTTTAGAGACGTCATTAATGAAAAGAAAGAATGTCAAGAGTACTAGGGGGAAACACGTGCAACACCTGCCTACAAAGGAGCGATACAATGAGCTATGACAGGCAATCTTCATGTATTGATAACTATATCTTTTGCTGTTGTGCCTGATGGTGTCTTGTGGACTCGTCATTGCAAATAAATATAAAAAATAGGCAATCGTGCGAACGCTAAGTACAATCTCAACCTAGAATAACCTCATTCATTGACAAGCTATCCGAGGTTGCCGAGGTAAGTGGGCTAGGACTTTAGTATGGTGCGAGTATGAGTCCATTTCAGCCCAAAGCCATTCCGCGTTTACGAATCTCCTGATTTCGGTCAAGAGCATCCCGAAACTAAACTCTATTCCCCTCACTCAACCTCGTGACCGCCTCTCCAGCCCCCGCATACCCCGGAGGCCCGGTCGGCGTACCATCCAGATCCTTGCCTGACAGCCGGCACTAACCCCCGAACCCAGGAACCACCGCCGATCAGCGTTGCCACCGGCAGTGGCGATCCACAGGCACCGATTGGCGCGCCTCGGTTTTGTGCAACGGGGAGAAGCATAATTCGCGCTCCAATCATTGCCCCAATTTCCCCAGACGGCCCCAGATTGTAGAGTTTCTCCGCGTCGACGTCAGACGTGTTGACGAGTTGGTAGCTTGGCATGGGATTGGTGGACCTCGTTTTCGTGAGGGAATTGGATATAAATACGGACTCGACCGGATACTTGGTAACCTTCTCACCAGCCTCGATACCACTGTAGCACCCAGTCTTGGTCCATCATGAGATTCACCGATCTCGTTTCGTTCCTGCTGCCCTTTGCGGCAGCTCAGACGTTCAGCAACAATGTCATCTATGATCCTCCGGACAACTACACGGACCCTCAGGTCCTCTATGCTCGACCCGTCGAGCTTTCTGATGGCACCCTGCTGGCCACTTGGGAGAACTACTCTCCTGAGCCTCCTCTGGTGTGGTTCCCCATCGTCAAGAGCGTCGATGGTGGAAAGACCTGGAAGGAGATCTCCAGGGTTCGTGATCAGGTCAACAACTGGGGTCTGAGATACCAGCCCTTCCTGTACCAGCTTAAGGAGGATATTGGCGACTTTGAGGCCGGCACTGTCCTCATCTCTGGTAGCAGCATTCCTACCAACCTGAGCCACACTCAGATCGAGCTCTACGCCAGCCGCGATCTGGGCTACACTTGGGAATTCGTCAGCCATGTTGCTGCCGGTGGCGAGGCCAGACCTGAGCATGGTCTCACTCCTGTTTGGGAGCCTTTCTTGATGTACGTTGCAATCACCGTGCCAAAGTAATGCCCACAGTTTACTGACCTTTCACAGGACCTACCAGGGAGAGCTGATCCTGTACTACTCTGATCAGCGAGACAACGAGACTCACTCTCAGAAGCTTGTGCACCAGCGAACTACTGACCTCCTCACCTGGTCTGACGTGGTTGAGGACACTAAGTATGCCGACTACTACGCCCGCCCCGGCATGCCTACTGTCGCCAAGCTGCCCAATGATGAGTACATCTACGTCTATGAGTACGGTGGCGAGCCCTCGTCCAGCAAGTACTGGTTCCCCGTCTACTACCGTCTCTCTGAGGACCCTCTTGCCTTCCTTGAGGCCCCCGGTCAGCAGGTTGTCTCTGATGACGGTACCAAGCCCGCCGGTTCTCCCTACGTCGTCTGGAGCTCTTACGGCGGTGAGAACGGCACCATTGTCGTCAGCTGCGGCACCATGCCTCAAATTTTCACCAACCAGGCTCTCGGACACCCCGATCACTGGAAGAAGTGGGAGGTTCCTCAGCCTACTGCTTACACTCGGGCTCTACTTGTCTTTGAGGAGGACCCTGACCTGCTCATGATTATGGGAGCTGGTGACCTGCCTCCTGGCAAGATTAACGAGGTCAGCGCCAGCGTTGTCAGACTGTCTGAGGTTATAAAGGCCTAGATTTCAAAACTGTAGATATTATCACGTACATAGAGTATGGCTCTTTGAATACGGAATCTCAAAGGACATGTTCAAATAAAAAAGAAGCTAACTCAATAAACGGCCCTTCTGTTCAAGCCAACCGCAATGATCAAACTGTTGTGGATCTTTTCCAAGGACAACGCTCTATGCGTATGAATAAAGTCTATCTCAACGTGCAGCCGAATCCACTTCATGGCAAAATGTCTTCCAGGCAGCTGATGCAAATCGGTATGAGCGGTTTACAAGCCCAGTAAATTAGTCTTCGACTAGATACATAGCACAGAAAGGAGTAACCTGATTTGCTGGCTACTGGACTTGATAGATCACTCGTCGTGCATCCTGCCATGCACTGCATCTGCAAGCGCTTGCATATTGTCGAATGATCTGTAACCTTGTGACAGATCTTTGAGTCACAGACTAAAAGCTTAATCAACTACAAGTTTAGCTTATAAAACCAACTTCTCTCCTGCACAAGCTGGCGACTACTCCTATCTCCTACACGAACACCGCGGCCACCAAAAATCATTACGACAATGGATCTTCTCGACGAGTTGGAGGCCATGGCCAACGCCGTCTCTCAATCGGGGCCCGATGGCATTGACATTACGACACTTGGCAGGTGGCAGTATCTATTTGGCTACTCTTCCTCAGAAGCCATTGACAAAATCAAAGAATACCGCGCCAATCCGTACAAGTTCGTCGTTTCCGATAGCCACTGGGACATGGCTCGAGATATGAAAGAGCTAGAGGGCTTCGACAGAGAGGCATACGAATATTCCTGCACCATCACAACGCGCAAGTCACGTCACAAAATGACATTGACGCCACAGCAGAAGGAGAAACTTCTAGCTTCGACATTTTTGGTCAAGCTTGAGGGGCCTCTTATGAGCGCCGAGGCTGTGGCTAAAGCTGCAAACATAGCTTCGCTACCACAGGAGGAGGATCTGGGCCAAGGCAGATCATTCTGCAGGGTTAACGGCCTCGACAAATTGGCCATTGAAGCCTTTTTATCCGAGTCGAATATTCATTCGACATTTAGTCCTACCTTTATCCGAGTCTCGATAGCGCGAAAGGAGTTGTCAATCCATTCCATCTACCCAACACTTGGTGTCGACTCGACGAGACCCCAGCATCGACTGAGAGGCGAAACCGACAACCCTCAACCAGCTCAGAATGAATACCCTGTCTGGCACTTTTTCACGGTACTCTTGCGCAGAGTGACATCCTTTCCGACCTCCTAGGCACTGATCCTGCTTTTCACGATGCCGAGATAAGTGGTGGGGTTCTCGGAAGCTGGGGCAACTACAAGGCACTTGTCGACGATCTAACTGGGAAAAACACGGTACACGGCAAGGCATTTCTGGTCACGTGTGAAGAGGATGAGGAAGCTCTGCGTCTATATGAGACGGAAGCGTGCGAGGTTGTCAGATGCCGCATTGAGATGGAAGAGGGATGGGACATCAATGGTTTAACGTTTCGCTGGCGGGCTACATCAAGATAAACTAAAACCAATAAAATATCGAGTGTTCGGTTTGAACGGTCATGAACAAAGTCATGTGAACATTAAGCACCATAATTCTCCAGGGCGTCCTTCACCAAAGCGAGGTTCTGAATCACAGCCAATCCATACTGGGCAACATCGTTGGTCGAGACCCAAGACGCCTCCTTTCCAGGGATGAGACTATCGTGCTTGGCAATTTCGGTAGTAGCCCAAGGGGCAGTGGCCTTGAAGCCATCCGTCTCAAAGAACTCTTTCCAAGCCCGATCAGCAATGGTCTTGTTCTTGAGTTGATGCGAGGCATATGCCGTCAGTCGAGAGTGTCCCTGGTAGAGGTTCAGCTTGCCAAACTCCACACCATAGCGGGCCTTCTGCTCCTCCTTTGTGGCGCTGAAGTAGTAGCAGTAGTCAAGCCAAGCTTGCTTGAAGCCCTTGGGCAAGTCGTCCGCGTAATACTCAATGAGCTCAGAAACAACCTCAGGAAGACCAAAGACAGCGGACAAGTGAGAGATGGAGACGATTCCCTTGTTGTCGGGATCGGTGGGAGGCGGGCCCAGATCCCAGTTCTTGAGATCGTATAGACCGGAGCCTGTGACGAAGCCATTCTTCATCTTGGCAATGCCTTGGACAGTCTTGGTGAGCTTGGCCTTGGACTCCTCCCATCGGGGTCCTCGGCGCTCCCAGTCAATTAGCCAACCACCAGCGAGGGCAGACCAATCAGTGCCCAGGCCAAAGGCGACGGTCGAGTCAGGTGTTGGCTTCCATCCGTCCTTGCGAACCTTTCGCTGAGGGTCAAGAACGCCGTAGGTCTTGTCAGTGTCGAGCAGCTCCTCAAAGAGTTCTCCGATTCTCTCGTCACCGCCAGAAAGGTAGAAGAAGTACTTTCGGTACTGAGGCTGCGAGATACGGGCTTGCTTTGCGCTGTCACTGAAGTGCTGCACGCCGTGTCGAGTACCCAGGCCCTTCCAGTTACCAAGATGGTAGACATCCACCTCTCCAGTATGGCGGGTAAGAGCCTCGGCGAAGCGGTAGATATCCTCTCGGCCAGTGCGAAGGAAGTACTGCCAGAAGAAAAGATCCGGAGAAAGCTCAGAGTTATCCCAAGCGTAACCTCCGACATCGTAACGCCAAGTGTGTCTGTCAACGTCATAGGTGTGCATAAAGTCACCGTAGTCAAGGAATCCGTACCATCGACGGTGCTCTACTTCATATTGATAGAACTTGGCCAAGAATTCAAGGTGCTCTTCCAAAGTCTTGGAGGCTGCGCTGCTAGAGTCCGCAGGAGCCCAGTATGTGCCAATCGCCTTGGTCTCCCGAATGTAGGTGGATTCGGGGACGAGGACAGGAGGGTTGTTGATCTGGCTGACAAAGCTGGCCAGCTTCTCCTGTGAGGGTGTCTGATCGAAAGCGACGAGATAAATCTCGCTAGTTCGGGCAATGCCGTAGGGGGTGTCGAAATCTTTCTCCCAGTCCTCGTAGGTGATCTCAAGAGCATCCAGTTCGTCGGTGTAGTTCTTCTGGCCCAGGCCATCATGGTAAGGCCTGAGGTCGAGGGGCTCGGCAGAAGGGCTGTAGAGCCAGAGCGTGATGCTTCCGGTGTCAGAACCAGCTTGAGCAATGTCGAAGCCGGTGGGATATCGCTTCCAGAAATCTCGCAGACCGACGGCCAAACCACCCTTGGTCGCTCCACCAAGGTAGACCAGGCCCTCAGCGCGTGTACCTGCAGGGACATTGATCCAGCTCTGGCCTGACTTGGTTCTCTTCTTGATAGTGAAACCGTCAGGGGAAAGCTGACTCAGGCTGTAATCATTCCAGGCGGGGATCCAGTGAAGCCGAGAAGACACTCTGGTATCCCAAGTGCTAACATCGGGAAGCTCCTTGCCCTCAAACTGGGCGGTCTTGACGGCTTGACCCGGATCTCTCCTCTGTCCAGTGATGGGCTGAACAGCCTCACTAAGCAGACCACCCTCGACGCCGGCAATTCTGACATGGCGGTTGTACAGCTCCTCACCCTTCAGCGGGACGTCGAATCGGAGCCCAAGACCGCTGACAAAGTCCTTGGAGGCATCTCCATCAAACACCAAGCTGTGGATGATCTTGATGGACTCGGAGTTGGAGTACAGATAGAACCGGAGGACAAAGGGGAGCCAAGGGTCGTGGGATCCACTGGCGGCTTCATGCTTGCCTCTGACAGTGACGAGGGCGCGAACGGAGGTTTGCTCGCTGACGGTGACGTTGTCGATAGAGCTCTGGAAGCGAAGAGACTTGATTGGCGTGTCGGTCTCGTCTTCGAAGGCGTGGGAAACTCCAGTCTGGGAGTGGAGAACCAGTCTTCCGTTCTGGGCGACTTGCTTTCCCTCCGCAGACTCGATGGACTTGACAATGACAGAGCCCTTCTTGGGGAAAACTGCAGTCACCTTGCCGGTTCCGACTTCAATTCCGTCGGCGCTCTCGGTAACGACGACAGCCTGCTTCTTTCCGGCACCGGTTGAAGCGGTCGAGTTGATGGAACCCCGTGCAGTTGTGGCCTTGACGACATACTCGTCAATCGGGCTGTCAGACCCTGCAATAGCGTGTCCGGTCCACTTCACGGAGCCATCCGGCCAGTAGCCAGTGACCCATGACTGAAGATCAACGCTCTGGCCCGAAAGGGAAAACTGCGTGTTTTCAGGGAAGTGCTTGGAACGCGGCCACGGAACACCAAAGGTGACGCCCGAGATAAAGTCAGGCTTATCACCAAGCCAGTGGACCTTGGCAGAAGAGGTGGCATTGGTAGGAGCTGCAAGTACAGCTTGGCCCATGAGGGCAGTAAGCAAAAAGGAATGGACGGCTTGTCGAAGCATCTTGCCTAAACGACGTGCCAGATAAAAGAGTGTATTGGAGATGTTGCTCCTAGGGCGAGTGCGTGCTGGAGATAGTTGCTCCTAGAGGCGATTCTGGCAGTTTTATACAAATGGACCCTATACTTGACGCCATTCAGGACCTGGATGAGAATATGCACGTAATTTCGGTCTTATGCCCTTATGAGTGCATTATAAACCCCGGCATCCGGAGTACGCGTCCGCTTTCACCATAACTCGCATGTCGGTAGAAATAACGCCGAAAGAGACGTCATTCCGCCGACGGAATAATAGCTCAGGCTCTAGGGCGTCAAGCCTTTTACCATTTCAGCATGGAATGACATTGTTGCGAATGGGCCGAGGGGTCCAAAGAGGGAAGAGAGGAGTGCCCCCGCGAGACCAGCGTGATTGTTGATCGTTACTCCAAGAGGAAGCAGACTGTACTGCAATTTCCCACCCGTCCGTGACGCTCCAGGTTCCCCGCGTCAAATACCGCGATGCTTTGACTGAAAGCGTTGGAGCTAATCTCTTTCGATACTAATGGCAGCGGATAGTGCCGACCTTGCACGAGGAAAAGGGAGGACTTTACGTGGATGATGGTTGATGCAAGGTGTCAATGACACAATGCCAAGCCTGGGCGTGATGGTTGGG
>SSHR01002043.1:0-24701 GCA_006518225.1 Fusarium neocosmosporiellum
TTGCTGGGTCCTCGAGCGCCCTGTCCTGGCCGGTCCTGTCGTTCTCCGTCAGACAACGTCCCGCAGTCCCGCCGTCCTGGGCGTCTGGGAGTGACTTTGGGCTTCATCGGCGTCCCGACTTCCCAGTTCTCCTGGTCCTGTCACACCTCCAACCTTTACCTCCTGGTCTCTCCTCCACCCCCCAGTACCCTTCCCTTGGGATCAGCTCTCTCCGTAGCTGCTATCGGCATATAGTCACGACCCACCGCCCATCCCATCTTACACTTACTTGGTTGACCAAGTGTCTGTCTCGCCCCATTTGGTTTGACTCTATCTGTCTTGAGCCTAGCTGTGTGCCCATGTATTCCTGTCGTCGTCCCTGTCTTCTCTCCGCCACAATTGTCTCTTCTCGAGCACATTCCCTCCTCTGGGACTCGGACTTGGAGCAGAGATTCTGCAACCATGGACCGCAACGACCCTGAAGAGGACCCATCATCGGATTATGGAGACTCAATACAAACATCCGAGTTCACATCAGTCAACACGCGAGAACTTTACTCGTACGAGCACGGAAGGTGTGTCATATTTGCCCGGCTACACTCAATGGCGGGAAACTAACCTGCCAGGCGATATCAAGGCTTCCTCCAAGGTCGCTACGGCCTGCCTAATGATGATGCTGAGCAGGTTCGTGAGGGCCTGAAGCATAAGCTGTATCTGGACTACCTCATGGATGGCAAGCTATTCTTAGCTCCAATTGGAGACTATCCGCAAAAAATTGTCGACCTCGGAACTGGTGTTGGCATGTGGGCGCAAGATAGTCTGTCCCTCCGCCCCTCGACGTTACCGCAGACTGACACTTTTCTCTCTCAGTGGCCGAGAACTTCCCTAGCGCACGTGTCATTGGAACCGACCTTTCACCTATTCAACCACACTGGACTCCTCCCAACGTAGAGTTTCGAGTCGAGGACCTCGAAGACGAAAACCGCCCATGGACAAGGATCTATGCCGATGCGGATCTAATTCACATTAGAGCTCTGCTGCAAACCCTGCGCAAACCGCGGCAACTCATACAAAGGTCTTTCGAGTAAGAGTTGCAGTCGCACATGATGGAAGAACAGGTGCTAACAACCTGGGCTAGGGAACTGAGGCCTGGAGGCTGGATCGAAATTCACGAGGTCATCTCAAGAGTCTTTTCCGAGGATGGTACAGCCGATGACCATCCCATGAACAAGTTTTATGACCTTGTCGAGGGACACTTTACCACTATTTACGGATGGAACCTGACCTTTTCCAATCAGATTGCTGAGACACTGGAGGAGGTTGGCTTCACCAACATCAACAAACGGTGCCGGTCGACTCCCATTGGACGATGGCACAACGAAGCAAAGATGAGAGAGATTGGCATATTTACTCAGAACATTACCGAGGATTGGATCACAGCATTTCTGGGTCGGCCGGATGTCATGGGGCTTTCCGAAGAAGAGGCGGATGAGCTCGCGCACAGTGTGTTTGAAGCCTTCAGAAACCCCCGCATTCACGCACAACTCAGATGGGTCGATTTCTGGGCACAGAAACCTCTGTCCTAGAAGGGCGCAGACAGCCAGGCTAGGTCCGGCTGTGCGAAGAGCTCGGTCATCAGGGCGTCAGCCGTTGCTGTGGACCTTGGACAGAGCCTGATCCAACGAGGTCCAGGTTTCATGCCGCATCGGCATGCTCGCGCCTCCGTTAGAGTTGTGCAACATAGCAGAACGCTGAGCCGTTGGTCTTGGCCACCGGGGCAGCATGGGTGGAGGGTTACTTCGCATGGCGCTCCGACGCAGAAGAAAGCGACATACGGCAAACATTTTGTCCCTTGTAATGACCTATCACATAGAAGGCGAGGATCGGCACTCTGTGCCTCTTGCTATCCAAGAGGGGAAGAGCAGCATGAAAGAATGACTCGCGAACCGGTCAGTGAATGTATCTTTCAGGCGGTGGAGACTAGGCTGCTGCGAGAGGCAGGGGGGCTGGGAACAAGGTAGCCAGGGATGGAAGGCGAGTTAATATTGTGCCGGCGGCACTTGTTCAGGCTGCAAGACGATATCCGTAGCTATCTTCACACATGATGTCTCAAGGAGGAGGAGTGAGCGCATGTTTGCATGGACGGGATCAGGAAGACTAACTCTTGATTGGCGAGGAAGCAAATACTATTCGCAATAGACCATTGAGAACATGAGCGGATTGATCTTGTCATGGCTGCATCCATGAGACGTCTTGTCGCGTCTGCATGTTGGTACTGACAACTTGGTTTCCGGGCTCTGGCTTCTTGATTATGAGAGCTACCTCACGCATTCTCGGAGTCTGTCTCGGGCCTCGGAATACGTGTATATCATCAATAGATGCTGCTCTCGCAGTTCAAGTAACCTGAGTTGGGTTCTATATACTTATCTACTATAGCAGTGAGAGGAGTGCTCTGCTCCCTATCGCTCCAAACCATACATTGCGAGCGTCTCAAACATCGCAGATGCAGGCGATGTGCGTGTCCTGTGCGTCCCTTTACCCCTGCCATTCCGGGTATCCAAAAAGATAAAAATAAAATATGCACAACACACGTTCTGTCGCCTCGTCTCCTTGCCAAAGGTTCCCTCTCCCAGTCGACGCCCGTTCTATCGACGCCCACTCCCGAGAGAACAGCGAGCGCCCCTCTTGCCCACCTTTCTTGACTCCAAAAAGCAAATAAGGACGCCCGTGTATCGTGCCACATCACGCGCAAACAGTTGCCTGTGCCATCTAGTTACCGCCAAACATGTTGCCCCCTGGTGGGCTTCCCATGCCTCCCATCCCAGGCACGCCTGGCATACCTCCCATGCCAGGACCAGCCATCCCTCCGCCGAACCCCCCGGTGAAGCTTCCAAAACCGCCCATTGGGGGATAGGTTCCTGCATCGTTGTAGCCGGACATGAGGTACGTCCAGTCCATCTCACCCGGCTCGTCGCTTGAGGCGACGGATCCTGAGTTGGCTCGCTGGCCACCCGCCATGGAACCAGAGGCGACCTGGTCGACGACTGAGTTGAAACCTGAGGAAGACGAAGGCGTCTCGGCCTGGGAGCGCGGGACACCGATCTGAGGCTGCGAGAGTCCCGGGTCAGGACGATTCTCGGCCTTGGCACGACGACGGGCTTCAGCACGCTCTCGCAGAAGCCCGAGGAAGCTGGGCCGCTGGACGGGTTTGCCAGCCGCGACGAGGGCGGCTTCATGTGCGTCCCAGGCCTTGATAAAGTGGCCACCGAATGCAATGTGCATGGGGCTATGGTAGTTGTTGAGCAAGCCACGCAGCTGATGGTTCTTGGAGATGGCGTCCCAAGCACGCTCTACCATGGGGCCGGAGACGCGATGACGCAGCTCTTGCACGAGAAACATGTAGGCCGGGAAGGGAAAGTGGTGCATCGAGTACCACTTGAAGGGCCGCAGGGACTCTGATGATTGGACCACATTGTCGTACTCGATCATCTGCGTGGCATGGAGGAAGAGGTTGTCTCGTTCAATCTCCTTAAGCGGTACGTGATCGGCATTGTGCATGCGAACAAGAAAGCTGATGATGCGCATCTTGCAGAGGGCCTGACGGGTCATGGTGAGAGTGAAGAAGTGCAGGGGAATCTTGGGATCACACTGGCTGAGATATGTGCCCTCAATGTGTGCGCAGTAGCCTTCAAGGGAATAGGACGGTCCGTCCTGGCCAGCAAGACGGATGGTCGCTGTTGATTGAGAGCCCGGTGTGGCCGCCGGGCTCTTCTCTGGGTTGTTCAACTTGTAGCTGTCGCGGTTACTGTCACTCGAGACTGCCATGGCGAGCTCAACGCGTGTGAGGGCAAAGAGCATCTCGGTTGGCCCCGTGTGAGGTGTTGGCATCTCTTTGCCGTCGGCGTGCAAGTCTGAATCGTTGACATTCAGGGGTAGTTTGCAGTCACCACCGCTGGAGAGGGCCGTGACGGTTGATCCAGTCATTTCTCCCAGCCGACGGTCGTACCCAACAAGGGTCCACCACAGCCGACGACGCTGTTCAACCTCGAATGGAGGGAGACCGAATTGAGCTGGGTCCCGGTGAAGGCCCATCCGCTGGGCTATACGGACAGCAAGCCCAATAAGACAAAATACTTGCCGAGGGTCGACAAACCATCGAACAGCGAACTAGGGACTGTTATTACAAGGACCTCATGAGCTATCCTGGATATACTCACGAGGTAGAGGATATAAGCCTGTAGGAGGATGGGGTCGTTGACACGCATGAAACCAGCCCTGGTGAGAGCTTGCTGAGTGCCGGAATGGTATCTCGCCAGAAGCTCTTTCTTGGACTCATTGAAACGTTTGTAGACGTCGGCCTCCTCGAGAGACGTGACGACCATAAAGTAAATGGCAAACATGAGAGCTTCGATATTACTTGGCGCATTTGCAAGGTCGGAGCTCGCTTCGATGATCTGTGCCTGCACTGTAGGGACGTGTGTGATCTTGAGTAAAGGATTAATGTTGTCAATGTAGATCTGCCAGAGCTGTAAGATGTGAATGGTAGAAGGATGAAGTTGGGTGATAGGGCCGAGGGGGCCGCCGATGATAAAGGGGAAGCCATCAGTCGCAAACATGCGGTCGAAGGCACGGTGAATGGTAGAGCCAACTTCAGGCTCATCTTCTGAAGAGTCTTGAAGCATATGTTCACTTGCTCGGAACTATATTATGGCTTAGTATGAGATAAACAAGGGGGGTTGATGTGTCTCAGAAGCGTGCCTCTTTGTGCAGAGAGAACCATGTTCCACCGCCGGTTCTGTGACAGGGTCAACATAACTGAAAGTAACCAAGGTGAAGGGGCACTTACTTTTCCACTTGAGGGGCAGCGGGCGAGGAGCTAGCCTCGGGTGACGTCTTGAGGCCTTCAAAATCGTTCTCCAACTCGTCAACATCATCGCCTGGTGGTCCATCGGGTCTCAGCTCATGGCCGATGGCATCAACCTTGACACCGTGCTCGGCCAGGAGACTTTCATACTTCTTGAGTCGATCAATCAAGTCTTTCTCTTGTAGGCGCTTCTTCCGGCGCCGGGGAGGTTGAGGAGGAACGACACGGCACTCAACCTTGGCCTTGACGCAGTTGGCACAGGGCTTGTTCTTGTCGCAGCGAACCTTGCGCTGCTGACAGAGCACACAGCTGGTGCCCCGGGTCAGCTTGACAGCTGCAGGGTCGTGAGGCTGCTGCGGGGCAGAGCCCGGCACACCCGGGACGCCATCGGGGTAGGGCATCTCGATGAGTGACGGGACGGAGCAAGGAGGCTCGGGATCGGAGGGGGCTGAACCGGAGAAGTGGACCAGGGCTCGGCGGAGGTTAGCCCAGTACTACCTGTCCGTGTGTCGGTGGCGCGGGAAGGACCCCCTTTGGTGGTGTGCGTCGAGGGAGCAGGGAGGATGGGGCTGCTGGATGGGTCCCAACGAGGCGTTTCCCGGGACACGAATGAGAGATGAGCTGATGAGGGCCTCTTCAGCTGGGCTGCAAGTCAAGTCAAGTCTTGCCCAGCCAGCGGGTAGGGCTGAGATTGACGGGGGGGACCAACGAGTTGCGGCCGGTGACAGGCCTGGAAAGGCGGTGATGGTCCAGGGGGGATCCTGTGCCGTAGGGCTGTTTCTGATCTCGGGCCCGAGCGAGCAGGAAAGGAGGAGTGTCTCTTTGCTTGGCGCCTCTCTCACGATGGGCGATGGACAATGGACGGCCTGCTCGGGGTCTGATTGGGCCCGTCTTCGGTTGCGCAGAGGGGAAAGTGCCCTGCACAGCACAGCAGATAGTGCCTGCAGCAGACGATCGGCGGCTCAGGGCCTGTTCATATGTAATTCGGGTACGAGAGGCTCGCCGAAATAAGAGGCGACAAGGTCAGAGTTGAGGGCGAGTTTATACCCGTCGGTCCCGAGGAGGGGACGAGCTCTTGGCGGTTTCGAGACGTGAGTTTCCCAATCGGGTCTAGCCTGGCCCTTCCCGGATCCGACCTTGAGGCTCCCTCGCCGTTCGGACAACTTCAAGACGCTTTTTATTAGAGCCTCGAACCAGGACGCGTACTATTGCATACAAATCTCACTAGGCTCGGTTATTAGTTTGATTCTTCTCGCATTTTCTGTCAAGTCAGCCGGTCATTGATTCTCCAGATGGCAGGTTATATATATCTTGGCCTTGGACGCCAAGAGGCATCAATAAGTCGACACTCGAGTATCTCTTGACAGCCATCTGAGATTCGAACAAAAGAATTATCTTTTGATATTTTATCTTGACGAGTAATTCTTATTAATATCTTGATACTTGATCACCAAGCCTTTTCCATCAACTCGCCATGTCACCTCCCGATCGCCAACGAGATCGAAAGTCTACAAACTCATTATCCTCCGCCGAAACACACACCCTCGCCGAAAATATCAACAGACCCTCTTCAGAGAAACAGGGCGGATCTCATCAGTGTCAGAATCGGCATCAACAGCCCTCAGATGAGCCCGAGGTGGAAACACCAAGGCCCCAGGGCCCAGCCTTCCAGCAAGAAGCCATGGAAAACTACAAGCCAAAGACGCTCAAGTTCTGGCTCATCATCGCCTCCGTCTTTGCAGCCATGTTCCTCGTCGCCCTCGACCGGACCATCATTGCCACCGCCATCCCCATGATCACAAACGAGTTTGACAGTCTGGGCGACATTGGCTGGTACGGCTCGGCATATATGCTCACCACTGCCGCGTTTCAGCTCATCTTTGGCCGCATCTATCGCTTCTACGATCTGCGAATGACCTTCTTGGCATGCATTCTCCTGTTTGAAGTTGGCTCTGCTGTTTGTGGAGCTGCGCCTAGTTCTGTAGCATTCATCATTGGAAGGGCCATTGCTGGTATTGGCTCTGCGGGCATCATGACAGGCTCGATGATGGCAATTATCCCCATGGTCCCTCTTCATAAGCGACCAATGTTTCAATGTATGCTCTTTATGCCTTATTCTACAAGTGCATCGGCCTCGCTAACTCTTACAGCCATGTTCGGAATGGTGTTCGGCATCTCATCTGTCGCCGGCCCCCTTATCGGCGGAGCTTTTGCTGAACGAGCCACTTGGAGATGGTGTTTCTACATGAACCTCCCCATCGGCGCCGTCGCCTCGGTCTTTCTGGTCTTCTTCCTCAAGGCCCCGAAGCAAAGGCACGAATCCGTGCCCATCTCAAAGCACATCACCCGGCTTGACCCCCTGGGCACCTTCTTCTTTGTCCCGTCCATGATATGTCTCATCCTGGCGCTCCAGTGGGGTGGCTCGACGTATTCGTGGAGTAACTGGCGCTTGATCCTTCTATTCATCGTCTTTGGTCTTGCGGCCGTTGCGTTTGCCGTTGTGCAGGTCATGATGCCGGACACGGCGACTATTCCGGTCAAGGTTATCAAGCAGCGGACCATGTTGGCATGCGCGTGGGTCATGTTCTTCATCGGAGGTACCATGATGCTCGCCGTCTACTACATCCCCCTTTGGTGTATGTGCTCCTCATTATGCTCTCACGAGTGGTCACTAACACACTTGCAGTCCAAGCTACAAAGGGCATCGACCCCGTCAAATCGGGAATCTACACCATCCCGCTCGTCCTCAGTCTCGTTGTCGCGAGCATCTTATCCGCCGCCTTTACCCAACGTATCGGATACTACGTGCCTTCCATGATCGTCTGCCCCTGCATCATGGCCGTTGGCGAAGGACTCTTGACCACTCTGACCCCCAGCACCGGCTCCTCGCATTGGATAGCCTACCAGTTCCTCGTCGGCTTCGGCGTCGGCCTCGGCATGCAGACTGCCGGCCTCGCCATCCAGGCCACCCTCCCCAAAGAGCACATCCCTACGGGCATCTCCATTACTTTCTTCATGCAACAGCTCGGCGGAGCCATCTTCGTTTCGGTTGGCCAGACGATCCTCAGTGGGCGCCTCGTGGACCGTCTATCCGACATCCCGAGCCTCGACGCAAAGGCCGTCGTCAACACGGGCGCCACGGACCTTCACGACGTTGTGCCGGCCAAGTACATGGGGCAGGTCCTGAGCGCTTACAACTACGCCATCACTAGAATCTTCTTTGCAGCTGTGGCGCTTTCTATTGTGCAACTGCTTTGCGCGCTCTGCGTGGAGTGGAAGAGCATCAAGCAGGGGAAGCAGGGTCCCGGAGGAGACAAGCCTCGGGAGGAGCAGCAAAAGTCGGAGGAGTCATGATGAGCACACAAGGATGCCGTATCTGGAGTTCTGGAGTTTGTCAACACGATGCCAAGGAAAGATATATCCCCCCTCTGCGCTTGTTATGGTTAGAGAAGCATGTAGGTTAAAAGTCTAGCCTTGGATTAAATAGACTATTGCCACTCAGACCGCGCCATCATGTCCGTCCTTCTCGTGAGGATTAGCCCCGTCATGACTTGAAATCAAGAGCATTCCCGCACACCGTCGGTTCCTGGGGATGCCCACCGCCTCGATGCTTCGTCCTTCCCGACCCCCTCAATCTCGTTTGCGCCGTCCAATTTGACTTTGCCGGTTGCAACCGTGAGGCGTAGTATGGCGGTGAGGGGACTCTGTGCCATGATAATCATGCGACACTCATCACCGGCTTTTGAGCAGGGGTTCCCCCGATTGTTTGGGATTCTGTTGGGCAGAAGGTGGCTTCTTGGATTCATTGAAATTCAGCCTGTTTCCCTTTTGGCGCCTCGACTTGACTCGTTTTCAAGCTGAGCTCTTCAATGGGTGTTACTACATACGGACAAGCCGGCCACAGCCAAGTCGCCCACAACCTCGACTACCACCACTACCACTCTCCATGATCTACAGCCATCTCTCTATACCTACACAACCTTGATACCTTCTCGAACACCTGATCCAAGCTTTTCGACGCTTCCAGAATGTGCATGAGCATCAAGACAACCATGGCCTGCGGCCACACCTTCACAAACTACGCCACAACCTGTTGCACCGCGTCCGCCTCGCGGCCTTGCACCCCCGACGTCAAGGTTCAGTACCTCGACGACACGTGCGCGGCATGTGATCCCGAAGCCCGCCGCCGCCGCGTGAGGCTGGACTACGAGTCCCGTCACGCCGAGCTCATGGCGCTCTACATTGCGGCCAAGCGGTCGGGCGACGGGGACGCCATGGCCCGGGTCGAGCAACTCGTCATGGAGAACGCAAGGACCACCATGGAGCGCAACTTTGAGATCAGCCCTCCGAGGAGGGACGAGAGTGTCATGTGGTGGGAGATGGACAGTGAATGAGCATATGGATAACGAATAATGAGATATGAAGAATGGCTTATGAAGGAAGAATGGGAGTCTGCTGGGACAGGAGAGGCCCTGCTGGCTTGTAATATTAATTAGGAGAATCTGGTGCGTATGCCGTATCCTACTTGTACATGTACCATTAATACATCGTTACCCAACACCCCTATCCTCCTTTGGATATCCCCAGTCTAGTAAGTGATGCTGCTCCTCTGTGATCCTCCGCTCTATAAGTTGTTGGCCCAACACCGACAGTAAAAACAAGACGCTAGAAAAGTCGAGGGCTCGTAACTCAAATCCCTGGTAACCAACCCCCCATCAAAAACCGGTGTGCTTCGTAACTCGCGTAAAGAAATAAACAAATGGGAATCATTCTGAGTCTAGAATGCTGAGAACAAGTCTGCCCCCTTCGCCGTCGAGGGTGGTGGTGTGTGTGGTATCGGTATCCAATCTTTTTTTTATAAAAACAATTCCGTCCCGTGCCGTGCCATATTGAAAAGTGGAAATCCAGAAAATGGGGGGCTTCGTCAATGTGATCTTGGTGAAGGAGGTTGAGGTGATCTTGATCGGACCGTGGGACGATCGTATTGTACACTCTTGAAAGCTGGAAGCAGAGTGTCTAGGCGGAGCTGAGGATGTACTGCGGGATAGTCCAACTCGATGGAGCCGGTAGAGGTGGCTGTGGTTGCTGAAGCATCGGAACCAAACGAGGTTGCCTGCTTGTACTTCTTGCTAGGTACTGGCGACGCACTGTCGATGCTGTCGTCGTGGTGACGCTTGCCGCTATGAGAATCCATGATACGATTGTGTATGTCCAAGGCGAGGCTGGTGTGACAAGGGGTGGATGTCGTCGAGGTGGGTAGACAAGGCTGGGCTGTCCACATATAAAGGGTAACAGGGCCTCGAGGGAACAAGGAGTGCCTGCTAGGCGATCTCGAGGTGAGACTCGACTGAGACGAATCTCCCAGCTGGTGCCCCTCAGTCTTGCCAAGTTCTCCAAAAGTCGAGGAAGACGGAAGGTAGATAAGAGAGAGACTATTTGAGATCAGATGAGTTGGAGATTTGCCGAGAGTATCCTGGATTCTCCCAGCCAGTGAGGACCGTCCAAAGGGGGGGGGCATAGGTAGAAGAGACGAGACGGCAAAGAGCAAAAGGGGATATGAAGTGAAGTGTAAAAAAGATGCGAGCCTCTATGCACAGCAGAGTCTGCAAAAGAAATGAGAAAAAAAGAGAGAGGACGAGGGCGACCAAGTATGGATAAAGAAGGAAAAAGGAAATAAAGAAAAACCGCCGGGGGACCTACTTTGAGGTGGAGATTCTCAAAGGAGATGCTTGCTGCCAAAGCTTCTTGCAGTAGCAGCAGCAGCAAGAGAAGCCGCAGGACAAAAAAAGGTTTTATGTACAGAGTTACACCGGGAGACAGAGAACCGGCGAGAGAAGAGCCGTGCCGAGGCCGGCATCCAATGGATGGGGAAGTCAAAGAAGGAGGCTTCTTTTGTTGTCGAGTGCCCGAGGGAGATGTGCAGCCATGACGGACGAACAAAGCAAAAAAGATGCGTGGGCAATCAATGCCTGGCCTGCGCTGCCTGACTCCTGATGGGTGTCAGTCACTCAGTCAGTAACTGCAAAGAAGCAGCAGGGGTCATTGTCCCCCTGGGGTTTGGGTCGAATAGGCGACAACGAGTGACGGCAGAACAGACGCCGACACGGCCCAGGTCGTCTCTAGAAAGAGAGAAGGAACTAGCGTCAGTTTGATCGCCTCTTGATGGTGTAAATCCAGGGTCTCATACAGTCGAGCTGAATGAAATTGAGTCGAAATTGCCACCCATGGGGGAACATGAGAGAGCCAGCAGCTTAGTCATTCTCCGCTCCACCCACTGGTTGGAATGGACCGCGCTGGAGCTAGGTCAACGCCGGCAACCCGACCCCACATTCTCGCGGAGCCACCCACGTCCGGAGCCGCACACGGTCAGAACCTAGGTACTGTAGGTAACCAGCCAACGCGGGGCAATCGTTATTCCACACGCTGTTTGCCTACAGTTGCAGCTCACTCCGACCTCACATCAACCATCTACAGCTCCCTCTCTACCCTGGGCCCAAGACAGCATCATGGCTGCCGCAACGTCAAACCCCCTCCTCTCCAACCAAAAGAGCTCCGAGCTCCAGGCCATCCTCCATCCTCTCGTTCTCTTGACCATCTCCGACTACATCACACGGCACACCCTTCGACAGCAGACAGGGCCCATCGTTGGCGCGCTACTGGGACAGCAGAATGGTCGCGAGATCACAATCGAGCATGCTTTTGAAGCGCACACCATGGAAGCCCCCAACACACACGGCGGTTACCTTCTCAACGCCGAAAAGTTCAGCGCACGCCTAGAGCAGAGTCAGCAACTCCAACAACTCCCCACGGGTTTCATTCTCTAACACCTCGCCAGTGATCACCGTCCACAAGGACAGGCAGCTCGACTTTGTCGGCTGGTATACCCTCCTCCCCTCCTCCGGTCCAACCCCGACGATCCTCCCCATCCACAACCAGATCCTCGAGGGCTGGAACGAGTCGGCCATTCTCCTAGGCTTCCACCCCGAGCAGGTTCTCGATCACTCCGTCGGCGGCAGGCTCCCCTTGACAATCTACGAGAGCAACTACGAGGTCGACGACCCCCGCGCCGATAACAACGATGGTGAGGATAAGAAGATGGACGACGGCGAACCCACCCTCAAGCTCAAGTTCCGCGAGCTGCCCTACTCGGTCGAGACCGACGAGACCGAGATGATCAGCATGAACTACGTCGCCGGCTCGGGTGGCAACGCCGCCGCAGCCGCCCCCAAGGAGGAGAAGCCCTCGCTATCGGTCGAGTCCAACGGCAAGGGCAAGCGCCGCCTGGTCGAGAGCCAGGACGAGGAGCGCAAGCTAGAGGATGACGCCGCCGCTCTCACGCCCGAGGAGGACGAGATGATTGCCGCCCTCACCGCCAAGGCCAACGCGATCAAGATGCTTCAGTCCCGCATCAACCTCCTCACCACCTACCTCGAGCGTCTACCACCCTCATACGTCAACGGCGACGCAGCTGACGCTGGGAGCATGGACGCCGATTACACAACTCCTTCGACTACTGTACTGCGTCAGATCCAGGCCCTTGTCAGCCGTCTAGATCTGGTCATCCCCTCGGACGAAGCTTCGTTCGAGCGCGAGATGCTCCACGAGGCCAACGACGTCAACCTCGTCGGCCTCCTCAACGGCATCATGCAGAGCGTCAACCAGGCTCGCGATGTGGGCAGGAAGTTCAACGTGGTTGAGATGGCCAAGGCCACCAGCCGCCGCGGTGGCAACCCTGATTATTCCGTCGATCCATCTACCTTCAACATCAGGGGTGCGGGCGATATCCTCATCTGATAGGACTGGCCACCGACATATGGCCTAGGAACTCGAGGGAAATGGCGAATATCAGAGCTCCCTGCCATGGTGAGCTCATCCATAAACATTTCAGCCTGGCGTTAGGTGTTAGGGTAGATGAAGAACAAACGACGGTGCATTATAGAAGACTTTCTTACGAGTACGAACAATATCATGTCGGCACATACATGGATACCTGTTCCCGAATCTCCCATGATGACTCTACACTGCATTTATGCTTTGAAACTTGAAAGAAATGCATACGTTGACATCCTATTCCATCTATTGCTGATATATAATTTTTAACTTTTTGTTTGAAACCCATCCGGAATAACAGTCTAAAAATTCCTGCCAATAAGCCCAACTTTTTATTCTTTAAGAAAGCCAAAATAACAAATCCCAACATCAAAGACAAACACTTCCCCCATATTTTAAACCCAAATCTCGCCTTCAGAAATTCATAAAAAAGATGGCACCAAAATGCATGGTACCTGGATATCTCTGTCTATCAGTCATAACGCATTCAACCAACTCAAGAGTTTCAGGCCTCAATCACGATCTTCAAGACCAGGTTGCCCTCGTCGTCACTGGTGCGGGTCGCCAGCTCAAAGGCACCCTGCGCCTTGTCGAGTCCCTTGAAGCGGTGCGTCACCATCTCATCCAGGGATGGCAGCCCAAAGCCGGGGCCGCCTCTGGCCTGGGAGCAGAGGAGTCGGATGCCGGTAGGGTAAGTATTGGAGTAGCGGAAGATACCCAAGATGTCAATCTCACGAAGGTGGGCCACAGACAAGGGGAGCGTCTGGATGGGCGTTCCCATGCCCACCATGATAACCTTGCCGCCAGCCTTGGTTGCATACAGGCTGGTATGCATGCAGACTTCCTTTCCAGTGCACTCAAAGGTCACATCCACGCCGTCCTCATCCTCCTCGAGCACAAAGGCGCCCGCAGGGTTCGAGGAAGCAAGGATATCTTCAGCCAATGACCTCGCTCCATCAAATCGGCTCGCAGCAGAGAAGGTGCTCGCCGGGGTCATGGCACCAGTCTCTGGGGTGGAGACTCCAGAAGAGACATTGGACGAGTTCAGCCGTGATCGTGGGGTCACATATCCATGCGTCGCGAATCCTCGACTGACAGCATAGTTAACCCGGCCTGCGTCAATGTCGGTAATTGTGACAGAGGTGCAGCCCGATTGGCGGGCCATGGCAGCAGTCAACAGGCCAACGGTGCCAGCTCCAATTACCAGAGCAGTGGAGCCAGGCTCCGGTTTGGCACGATTGACCGCATGAATAGCAACGGACAAGGGTTCAAGAAGCGCAGCAGCCTCATACGAGACATTGTCGGGAAGCCTGCAGAGTATGGCTGTTAGGGGGGTAACAGAGGAGGCTGTGGGAGCAGAACTTACTTGTGGCACCAGACGGCAGGGTGGTTGATCCTCTCTTGAAGAGTACCTTGGTAGTGAGGGTAGCTCTTGGCGCTGCTTCTGAAGCGCATCTTCTTGCAGAGGTTGTATCTGCCCTTCCGGCAGATCCCGCATTGACCGCAGGCAACACCAACCTCGAGAGCAACTCGATCACCCAGCTGGAAGCCAGTCACCTGGGGTCCAATGGCAACAACTTCACCAGACGACTCATGGCCCAGGGAGAGTGGGTGGCAGGCGCAGAGATCGCCATTAGCAAACTTCTTGTAGTATGAAACATCTGATCCACAAATGCCAGTGGCCTTGATGGCAATCTGCAGCTCGCCAACCCCGGGACCCTCGATCGTCCTCGTTTCCTAGCGCGGCATACCAGTTAGCCGGGTGTCGGATAGGGCTGAGACCACGATGCTCGTGTCACCAGGTTGGAAGCACTTACCAATCGCAGATCGCGGGGTCCATGCAAGACAGAGGCACTGATCTTGGATGGCTTCGAGGGACAGACGGGTAGATGCATTGGCGCAATCTCTCCTGTAGCAGCTGGGGCCATGGCTAACGAGAATAATGCTCGAAGCGTGGGATGAGGGTGGGATGTTAGAGAGAATGGAGACTTGAAGTCGGTCGATGGCTTGGCCGGTTGCCTCTTGGGGCAAATACAGTCAATGGGATTGGCTGGTAGAGGGAGCAGAGCGTGGGAGCAGTCCGGCGCGTGGGGGTTGTGGTCCGGGATAGTTCCTGGAGGCGCTTCAAGTGCCAAAAGCAGGTTGGGATTAAAGAAATAAGGTATGAAACGTGGGATATGGGACCAGTTCGACGTGGGATGTTTGAGCTAAGGACAACAGATGAAGAAGACCTGAGGATTTATCTCTCTTCGGGCAGAGGGAGATAGAGGCAAATAAGAAGGGACCCCACCCCTTAAGTAGGTAACTATCCTCGCCAGCATCCTCCGGAGTCCTCGTCCAGAGGAGTCCGATTCGAGGGCAAGAATGGAAGGCAGGGCGTGTGCTCATCAGCAATTACCCAACGCCAAGGTGGCCCGGCGCCTCGAAGCGTTGAGCTGGTTGACGGGACGTGACCCAGTCAGGGAACAACGAGCTATCTCCGGGGGACAAGGAGTCTTCCGCTAGACATTGCCATCTCGCCAACTAGCTGCAGGGCCGGACGAGATGGCAATGGCGTGGAGGGGCGGCCCCTGGTGAGCGAGATGGTGCGCCGTGTACCTGGGCCGAGGCCGGACCATGAGGGTAGTCTTGGTGGATGTTGCGAACGGGTTTGTTTCGAGGACGGGCGTCTTGCATGCACAGATGGGGCGTCACTCAAGACCTAATGCTTGGTCGCGGGGCGCGCTATCAAGGGTCTATTAGCGGCGTCAAGGGTCCTAGCAGATGGGAAAACTTGTCGTTGGTCCCCAGCATGGCGTCAGTGCTTTGAAGGATACGACCATCGCTTGCTGGAGGAGGGGTGGTGCCACGAGCCGCGCTGTCTTTTGTTACGACTCCAGCAAGTCGTTCAACACCTTGACGATGTCAACTACGACTGGTGCCCGCTCCAAGGAGGAAACAAGATCATCAATTGCGACGACAAGCCTACTGCGGTAGATTGTGTTGCATCTTTCTGTGACGGAGGGCGGCCAGATGGACCGGAACCATGCACAGCTAGACGGAGGGTGTGCCTCCTAATCCACCCGAGATCGCGGTGAGGGCACGATAGGGCGTATGTCGTCGTGCGTAGCACGGGCAGAACAACTCGCCAGTATCTCTGACAGACCAGGGCCTGCTCAACGCCCGGCCTAATGCCCCGGCAGCCCGGAGGGCCGAGGAAAGAGTGACGATGTGCCAGTGGAACGACAAGGCCAAGAAGCCAAGGCAAAGAGCGGTCTCGGGACCGGCAGCTTGAGCGTTGAGATAGAGCTCTTCCTAGCTTGACGGCGATTGACTCTTGAGAGAGGCTCGGGCATCCATCGTCTCCCTCGGACTGGGGCTGATGGGTGTGTAGGCAGAGATCTTGTCTGATCCCATGATTGCAGGCGAAAGGATCATCTCGGCTGCAAGTCTGGCCGTAGAGGTGCTCACTCACTGCAGAATTTGTGGAAGGCGCGTTCCAACGTTGGCGTCCTCGATAGGCGGACTTTTAATTATGGAAAGGCCGTCTAAATCGTGCCTTCCACCCGATAAGCGTGCTTGCCCTCGACTGCATTTCCCAGGCCCTTATCCCCAATCAGGGCACATCCATGCCCTCCAACTCCCACCTCTTCCCTCCTCTCCATCAGATCCATCTTGATCTTGGTGATTCTCCAGAAACTGGGGCAGTCCTTATTACTCATTACCTCACCTAGGTCACCAGCTCCAGTTTTCGCCATTGGAAAAAACAAGATCCTTGTACCGGTGATCACTCGCCTGGCGGAGCCTGTGTGATGATCGGTCCTTATCAATCAGAGACTTTCCTGCGCTACTGCAGCTTGTTTCAAGCAACCAGGGACACCACGCGAGAGGATGAGGGCCTTCGATTTGGCCCCAACGCAAACCGCGCCTAATCCGGCCGACAGGGATCGTAGGGTCGAAACCCCAGACCCCAGGACCCCGGGCTCTGGCCAATTCCTCCCCGCCGGATACTGATGGGGTGTCACTGCATCCGTGGCTTTAACCCTCGGGCTCTCGACATCGCGATTGGTGTCCCATGTGGGAGGAGCGCTATCCAACTCGTCAACTTGGGCAATTCTGCCCAGGCCTCTACATCGAGAGACAACAGCCTCATTGGAAGGCTCCGCAGCAGATTCGCCCGAGTCATCCAAATGTCAACCCTGCAGAAATGACGGTTCGCAAGCCAATGCGCTACAGCTGCACCTCCCTCTCGTTTCGTTCAAGACCGCCGCCTCTTGACCATGGAGACCCGCCAGGACCAAGCCTGCTCGGAACGATTTCGCAATCCCGAGCCATTCGGCGGCTGGAAGCGCCTTCTAGAATGCATGTGCACGCCGACTTTAGTGCTCTAGCCCTTGCCTCAAAGTTCAGCTTGACTAAGGCGTTGCAACCCAAGTGCCGGCACTATTTGCTCCTCGACACAATCTGAGAGACCGCTCATTCCGCTGTCTGCTGGAAGGATCCGGTTGACATGGTGCAGTCTATGTCACTGGGCTGCAGCAGCCCTCTCGCTTCCAGCTCAATCTTAAGGGTTGGACACATTCATAATGCAAAAATGACGAGATCCATGCACTCTTAGTTCCACCACTTCATCATCACCCCTGGAAATGGTCGACAGCTCTGTCCGACCACCTCGTGGCTACACACAAGCCCCCATAGCTGTGTCAGATCATGGTTAAATGTGCTTCCAATCACATTAACCACGGATGTCTCGATTCAGGCTCTATGCGAGGATATCAACAACTTACTTATCGGCCAAGTATGTGCATGACACAACAATCGTGATACTCAACTTGATTTGCTGTCCCAGAGGGCGCTTCCGTCGCTTCCGCAGCGGACCTTTACGCCGCCTACGCGACATTTTACATAATTACTGTAGTTCTCAGCATGGTGTGCCGGGGAAAGATGTCCTGTTTGAGGCCAGAACGAACAGAGATCAGCACTATTTAGCCAACTGCTTGTGAAACGCTGATCCAAAGTCATTTAAGAGGCACACGAAGGACCCTGGTCCTATCAGACCGCCACTTCGGAGCTTGAGACTCTAACAACCCTTGGTTTCCTTCAGCCTTCGAGAAAACCTCGCGTCCATTACTAACGATGGGGACGGGATAGCAGTGAGCATCTTAGGAGGCCGATCATAGTTCGATTGTCAAATGTTGGGACAAGGTAGCAATTCGGCATGCAGTCCTGCGATGGTACCCATTCGAAACTTGGCAGCCAGTCACCGGGGTTGGTCCTGGCATTGCTGCAAGTTTTTTTGGTACGGAACATGCACTCGAAACCTCTACTGGCCGTCGACATGGTGGAGTATCGTTTCCTCGATTCACATATACGCGCCTTCGCCTTGCCCCCTTGCAGCTTCAGGCTTGACGACCACAAATTCGTTCCGCTTTGGGTTGGCAAAGAGACGACAATGTCACGCAATATAGCCAACCACCTCAACATGTGGCTCCGAATGTAATCTCATAAGGTGCAAACAACCCGTTCCCAGGGCGAATGGTTGTTTCTTCCGGAGCTACTTTGCCTACAGGATGACCAAAGCCGGCCCACGAGCTGCTTCCAATGGTCAAGTAGCTATCCCGAAAGGAAGCAGGAGTCATTCAATGCTTGTGGGGAATTGCTTCGTTCTCTCTCTGTGTGTCCACTTCCTCACTGATATCAGAAAGAGATCTGCGGAATCCCCCAATCGCCATCAAAGTAACACAGCATGCGTGTTGGGATTCCGCCATAATCACTGCATGGGCACAATCTATAACTACCTACCCTTATGACCCAAACAGCTGGTCTGTGTCGCAGTCACACAGTACAACGTGTTGTGCTGCAACTTGTCACTGGTCAAGCTGGAAACAGATGTCCGGTCTTTCACACAACTGCGTATCCAATGAGTCTAAGGCCTCTTATCTTGGTCTATTTTCGGGGCCTCTGAATCCCAAGTTTTAGTGCAGCATATGAATAATGCTGTGTACAGGTCTCCACGCGGAATCCATCTCGATGTCTGGCCTCAAGATGATGGATCAAGATCAAGGCTCTGACGCAACACCTCATCAGCACCTCGCATCCGGAATCGGGGGCAAACGGCTGGAGCGACTATGACAAAAACTCACATCTACACCGCTTATCACTTTGAGATCGGGTATGATGGATGATAAGTGACGAAATAACAGTCAACCGTGGGCGCCACCAGGACAAGGGGCCAACAGAGTCGGCCGGTAGATGCATGGCCCTCTCGGTTCACACCTCGGCGTTCTGCCCGGGGACGCACTCCCGAAAGGCGAAACCCTTCCCGCACGCATGTGAGATGAGACGACGCAGATGAGGAAACAAAGCATACAATTTTACATATGACATCAGGCTCAGAGCAATGCTATCGCGAGAGGGGGAAACTGACGCAAGCCCTGATCCGTCATCCACATAACTACCCTCCCATCACTCATAGATAACCTAGAAGGTGCTGGCCGCCAGGCGACTCGCAGCATTTCTGGCATCCACACGATCCTCGTCGTCCTCCTCATTCACTCCCTTGAGGCCTGTGCGACCACCCGCGGCTCGTCCCTGGCTCGTCTCGGCGGCATCTTCGTTGTCACCCTCCTCAGAGACCTTGCTGATGAGGCTACCCGATACGCTGCGGTTCGCTGCATCCGAGCGGCGCGGGACACCACTCCAGGCGTCACCTTTGGGACCCTGGCTAGCGGCGAGGCTTGAACGGCGCACCGTTGGGTGCGCTTCACGACCGAGACGGCTCAGGCCGCCCGAGGCATCAATTGATCGAATATCTGGCCGAACCGTCTCGAGAAGAGCCAGTGTCCGTCTCTCGGCCTCAATTTCGCGGAGCACGTACTCCCTGATGCTCAGGCGCAGGTCAGACGAGGTCCTGGAGAACCACTTACGGCGCTCCTGAACAAGGTTCTGGGTGACACGGTTCGTCTTGTTGTACAGGTAGGTCTCGTGCTGACGGGCATCATCCAAGGCCGTGATGGCCTCATCCACCTTCTCACGACGGACACTGGAACTGGCCTTTAGCCGGTCAGCAGCGTTGAGCTTGCCGCGAGTGGCTTCTTGCGCTTGCAGAAACTCGCGGATCAGGATTTGGCGGTTGGTAAGAGATTCCTTGACAATGAATGCATCCTGGGAATGATATTGGAACGGGTCACCGATGGTGGTGGCCTCGGCTGTCGCCTGAGCCGCATGGTAGTCGCCAACGGTCTGGACGACTTTGCCCAGCTTCCGATAGGCATTGGCCAGGCCGGGGTGAAGCTCCTGAACGTTCATGCTCGTAAGCTTGGCACCATAGTCAGCCTCAGCAAGACCAAGCCCTTGAATAGGTTAGCATTATCCACCGAAATTCAGCGAGACACCTACCTCTCCGGGCCTTGACCAGCTTGTCAACCTTGTGGCCAGCATCCATGCTACCGAGGTAAAACAGCTTAACAGTCGGTCGAGCATCCGCAAGTTCGGGGGTATCATCAGGGGGGGGGGCAAATTGCTTCAAAATCTTTCTGCGGACGCCAGTAGCTGGCTGTTTCCTCTTAACCATGGGGCTGTAGCCAAAATCGCTCTCGACAAAGAGCACCATTTCGTCGTCCTGCATCAAGACCTCGTTGCCACAGACGTAGTTTAACCATCGCTGCATCAGGGCTTTGACCCGAGACTCATCCTCATCCGTACCTGCGCCGGCCGAAGTCAGAGGCGGGGGAACTGCGGGAACAAGGGCCTCTGGGTTGGCGGATATCAGATGCTCGGCCAGCTTGACAAACTCGGAGTGTAGTCGGCGGACATCGCGGAACTGAGTAGTACGGAAGCGGGGGATGTTTGTCTACGCTCTGTTAGTGCGCGACCAAGAAAGAAAACAGAGGCCTTCCTACGTGAACGTCGAACCGAAGGATGGGATCCTTCTTGCCCGTTCGCTCGAGCCCTGTGATCTTGGCCTGGAGCCTATACTGAGGCTGGGCCGGCTTCTGCGACTGTATCTGCGTCTCCTGAACCAGCGCAGCAGTGTGGCCTTGTTGTTGGCTGTGCGCGGGAGCTCCCTCCTCGACCGCAGCGGTCGACTCTGACTCGGAAGGGTTCAGGGTGCCCGATGCTTCGGTGTCATCCTCGGTGCCGGAAGCCGTAGTCGCAGTGCCTGGCCTCTGGAAGCCCTCTCCCTCAGAGTGATCCTGCGCAAGGCCGTTCGAAGACTGAGCGCTGTAGCGAAAGGGGGGAGGATCGCCTGAGATGGGGTGAAAGGTGGAGGCGTTTCGCGAAGGCGACGACACAGGCGAGTTGACCCAGGGAGAGGCACCGGCAGGGTCGTCAGCGTCGTGGATGGTGGAGCTGTAGTCCATCGTGCGGTCGGCGATGTTTTGAAGATGGTTGGTTCAGAGCGATTGTGATGCGAGAGGAGACGAGGAGGCTGAAGTTTGGGGGAATGACGTTGCGGCGCGGCGGCGGCGGTCGGCAGGGACGGACGGGGGAGACACGACGGACGGGTGTTCAATGGACCTCAAGCTGAGCTTCCACTTGAAGGGACCAGGGGGGTGGAGCGGAGCGGACGCTTTGGGCAGTGAGAGAATCACGCGGCGCACACACGAGGTATTGCCAGTGAGGCACGAATAGCGGTTAATTAGAGGGCTCGATTAATACCTCTAGATGCTATCTCTAACTCTACAATACACGCGGCTGGCTGACGGAAGCTGAGGTGGTTCAGGCTGCAGCCGTGTTGGGCCAGGAACCCACCCCGACCTTCTTCACTGGGCGCAAGCTTCTGCCTCGGACGTCAAGCTGGTGCGAATAATACTAGACTGGATCTTTAGGGCGACATAATTAATGGTGCATTCTTCTGCCCAATTAGGGCCATGTATGATTCAATACTTATGTTGTCTCACAAAGTGAGCGGCTTTTTATACTTAGCCACCAGCCCATTGGTCGCTCTTAATGGGCGGCCTTATCTTATCGGAGCCGCTAGTGAGGGGCTCGCAAAATGTTTTGGACTTCGTTGAGTGGCCGTCGAGTTAAAGATTTGCGAGTAAACTTCAATTCAACTTTTCGCAAGACGTCTCAAGTAGTCTCCCTTTGCTACATTACCTCCATTTTCTCCCCACTGGAACCCCTGACATAGTTCCTACACACCTACAATCACAATGGGCAAGAAGAGAACGCGCGAAGAAGGCAAGGACGTCCCGCCTGCGGATGTGGACAAGATGGATGAGGATGGCTCCGATGATGAGGTGAGTTGCGGCTGCTGGAGGATCGCATGCGCTTCTTTACTGATTAATCCTTTCAGGATTTCGACATGGTCAATGTCGAGTTTGAATGGTTCAACTTCGACCCCGAGGTTGACTTCCACGGTACCAAGACCCTTCTGCGACAACTCTTCGACGTCGATGCGAACCTGTTCAACATGTCTGCTCTCGCCGACCTCGTCCTCTCTCAGCCCACCATCGGCTCTACAATCAAGGTCGATGGCAAGGCCAACGACGCCTACGCCCTGCTCACCGTCCTCAACACTGCCGTTCACCAGAACAAGGAGCCTATGAATGATATTCTCAAGTACCTGGTGAACAAGGCGCAGAGCAACCCATCACTCGCGCCCGTCGCCAACGTGCTCAACGGCGGAAAGCACGTCGGCCTGATCTTCTCGGAGCGGCTCATCAACATGCCCTCCGAGCTGGCGCCGCCTCTCTACTCGATGCTCATCGACGAGATCGAGGCGGCCGTGGAAGACAAGGAACCCTACGAGTTCTCCCACTACTTGATCCTGTCCAAGACATACCAGGAGCTCGAGTCGAAGCTGGACGTGGAGAACCAGAAGCGGAAGAAGGCCAAGGAGGAGGCTGGAGTGTACTATTTCCACGTCGAGGACGAGGCGCTGCAGAAGCACGCCGAGGCGTACGGTAACTTCAACTACACAAAGGAGGACGAGTCGGTGGCGGACAGCAAGCGGGCATTCCAAGAGATGGGCGTCAAGGCGCATGGACACATGATCCTCATCGAGGCGAGCAAGTTCCCGGGGGCTGTCAAGGCCGTTAATGAATATCTGAGTCCGCAATAGATCAACATCCCATCAGGCGGCCGGTTCCAGCCTCTGCATCAAGTATTCCACCTCCACCTCCTTGGTCAGCGGGATGACAAAGTCCTTGTACATTGACACGACGGCATCGACGTTGATCTTGGCGGCGCCCTCGGTCCCGTCCGGGATGGAGGGGTCCTTGCCGTAGGTCAGGGCCTTGAGGCGGAGCCGCTCAAGCACCTTTCTCTCGACGGCCCTGTTGGTGATGGACTCGGCGATGCCCTCACGGTCCTCGGCCTTGATGAGGCGTGTGAACTTTTCCTCCTCGGACCGGAACTTGGACTCGGCGACAAACTTGCCAAAGTGGATGCGCCGCGACAGAGCCTGCAGGCACGCAATATCGCACGTCGCCGTCGAGCCGTAGTTCTCCTGAGACTCGCCCCGCTCCTCGCGGCCGAAGTCGGGGCACACGGCGGGGAGGAACTTTTCAATATAGAACTTCTTGATCTTGTCGTTTACGTTGACATTGTTGTCGTGGAGGATCTTGGGGTAGTTGACAGGCTCGAGGATGGGCTTCTGCAGAGCTTCGGGGTAGAAGGGGTACTCGTCGGGCGACTCGAAGCGGCGGATCAGGGACTGGAGCTTCTCCTGCTCGCTAAAGTACCAGTCGAGGAAGCTTTGATGGCCCTGGGGCAGCTCAAGGGCGCCAGGGACATAGATTTTCTAAACATAGAGATGGTTAATCTTGAACATGATGCACCCCAGGATGAGGGCTAGGAGGGAGGGCAGGGGTTCGCATGAGGGGCAATGGTAGACCACTTACACTGTTCAATGCAAACTGCACCCGCTCAATCAGATGAAAAGTGATTGTATCCTCAAGACGGCTGCTTGTGTTAGTCCCTGCCGCAACCTCGTCGGATCCGGTGGCGTCTGGGGAGGGCATACATGAGCTGGAACCGGATGCGGGCAAGATCGAGGGCGTGCTCGGCATCGGCCATGTTGATGACGGTATCCATGTCGGCTTTCGCAACAGCGATTGAGCGGAGCTGGGAACGGGTTATAAAGAGATATCGATTAGGCGGACCTTTATAGGGTCTTGCGATCTGGATAAGAGAGCGGAACGGGGTCCTAGAGGGAGCGGCTAGGAGCGACTTGCGCGGAATAGCTAACGATGGAACGCTGGTGATGGGACGGCGGGCCAGGGCAGAGCGCATTCGGAGAGCAGCAAAATCAATGCGTGTGGGTACGGTCTTATTTTTTTGGTATGGATTTTTATTTTGTTAGTCGAAGCGCAGAAAGGTACGTAGAGGGCATAACTGGGTCAGCGGAGCGAGCAAAGGCCGGCAGTTCCATCAATTGTTACGCCCGTGCGTGCGTGAGAGTCGGTATCGATATCGGAGGGGTAAAGCCGGTAAAAGCCACGGAAGTTGGAGCCGCCCCAGAAGCAAAGCTTCTATCTAGGTACCCAACCTCGGGGAGAGTGTCCGAGGTCAAGGACGTCACCAAACAAGAAAAGAAAAAAAAGCCACAGCGCGCATTGGAGGCAATGGATGGGTCCTCCAGGGCACACAAGCTTCTGTGCGCAACAGCCCGATCCATCGCATTCCAGCGATTCCAGCGGAGTGGAGGTACCGCAGGAACCAATTACAGGGGGTCTCTGCACCTGTAGCCGGCCACATTAGCGCCTCGGTCCAGAAGCCTTCTCCCCCCCAAGCCGGCCTGGGGCTTTTTGAGAAGCCCCCCCCAAACTTGGAAGCCAAGGTTATCCCGGCGCGCGTCATGAGAATCTCCTCGCGAACTGCCAAATCTTTTGAATCTTTCTCCTCCGAAGCCTCCAGCGCCATTTCCTCCCCCCTCAACCCACCCGCTCCCTGACCCCTCCGATCCCCTTTAGCTTCTGCAGTTTAGCAGTCGCTAGGCCATGGCAGAACAGGAGAACCACTATGGCTTTGACGAGGGCGGAGACGACGACCAGTCCATTGTGTCGGTATGTGTTGATCTTTTTGAGAGCCGCATCCAGCC